>LPNX011179979.1:74158-147207 GCA_001517045.1 Pseudotsuga menziesii | reverse complement strand
TATATATATATACAGACTCAGTTCCGGTGTTTACATGTGCTTCAAATGGATGAATTATATTTACATGAGTTTTACACATTTTATACTGTTTATTTTACTTTATGATTGACCATGTTTATTTTAACAAGTTATGAATGGGGAATATGCTAGTCTAGAATGAAATTTTCCAACGAATGAGCAATCATATTATCGAATGACCTCTCTAACAAATGTACTCTTCGAAAAAGAAGGAGGTGTGTAGGGTTCCTGATAGTGTACATGTGATTTAGGTGACAAACCACTAATTGAGAGTCCATAAACACTAACAAATCATGAATGTCCTGAGATGCAGCCTCGATGAGTAAACCTATCACTGCTTGATACTCGATGATGTTATTGGTAGCCGGACCAATACAAACCTTTCCTGAACTAACTAAATCCTGAGCTGGGGAATACAACACCTAAGTTGCTGAAGTGAGGTTCAAGGTATGACGGCATGCACCATTAGCAAAATCGTAGAAATCCATCCAATCTACAAAACCAAAACATGGTATAAACATTATGGACATCAAACTCAAAACCATATTGAAAATGACAAAACACATCGAAAGCCAAATATACATATATACAAGGTACCATACATAAATGTTTTAAGCATAGTACCTCTTCAGGTACAACCCATTGTGAGGTTTCCTGAAGGGTATCCCGTCATAATCTACGAGCTCATAAGCCCCTTTTTCTAATACCTTGCTAACGACAAAGGGACCGTACCACATGGATTCGAACTTTCCCTTCCCTAGTTTATCATGTCTCTGATCGTAAGTCAGGACTAGGTCACCTTCATTGAAGACACGAGGTTGAACAAACTTATCATATTGTGCCTTGACGCATTTTTTGTGTGCCTCGTTAGCTAAGGCAACATCTCTTCTACTTTCATCAAGGTTAGTAAAGTACAAAAATCTCTCTTCCTTGGCGAAAGTGTTTGGGAGAAGTTCTACTACGAGTTTAAGTGACAGATTTTGACACTCGATAGGGAGGAAAACTTCCAGTCCATAGACCAACTGGAAAGGTGTGAAACTAGTTGTTGTTTTTACTAAAGTCCTATAATCCCAAAGTGTAGAAAATAAAGTCAAGTGCCAGTTGGATTTGTGATCTCCAACCATCCTCTGCAGCATATTTTTCAAAACTTTATTAATGGCCTTGACTTAACCATTATCCTATGGGTAATACAGAGTTGATTTTTCATGGAGAAAACCCAGCTTAGCACTCATCTCAGCCATCATCTGATTCCAGAAATGAGATCCGTGGTCAATGAATATATCTTGCGATACTCCAAACCTAGCTATCACATGGTTGAACAAAAACAGGGCAACGATCTTACCATCTTTTGCATATGTAGAAATTTCCTCAACCCATTTTGTGAAATAATCCACGGATACGATGATGTAACCATGCCCCCCGCTGAGGTAGGCTTACAATGCATAAAATCAATACCCCTTTTGGTGAAAGGGCCAACTTCAATGACAGGGTGTAAAGGAGCAGGGTGGGTGCACTTTTTCGGATAAAAGTGTTGACAGGGTGGGAATTTCTTAACATCCTCATGACAATATTTGAATATCGAAGGCCATAAATAACTAGTATGAAGGATTTTCTGGGCGGTATCCATCCCAGAAAGATGAACGCCTCATGCTCCAGAGTGGCAATCATTCAAAACCATTTCAGCCTTTTCATGTGTAAGGCATCGTCAAAGGATAGAGTCAATACCATGTCAGTACAATATATCATTCAGAATGAGATAGTAATTTGCATGGTGCTAGATATGAGGACGATCGTCATGGGATATGTTAGGATGAAATATCTGATTCTGGAGATAGATGATCAAATCTCCATACCATGGGTTAGTTGTACTTATCAAGAACAATAATTCATCTGGGAATGAATCATTAGGCTCAACTTCTGTCGAAGCACAGGGAAGGTCACACATCAACTCCACGAAAACCAAGGATTTCTTCGAAGTAGCCTTGGAAAACTCAAGATCAAATTCCTGTTGGATAACAATCCAATGGGAATATTCCCCCCTAGTACCTGACAAGTCCGAATGTAGTACATAGGGTTTTGATCTGCGAGTAGAGCTGTGGTATGAAGTAGAATGTAATGACAAATTTTTTGAAAAGCAATGACCGTGGAAAAATCTAACTTTTCCACACATGAGTAATAGCTTTTGGAGTCATTGAGACTCTTACTCATGTAATATATCATGTGTTCTTGGACGTTGGGATTGTCCTACGCTAGAACCATTTTGATGGTAGTAGTGGATGAAGCAACATACAAGAGAAATCCCTTTGAGTAATCTGGGGGGTGTATCACAGGTGAATGGGTCAGAGCATGCTTCATATTATCAAAGGCTCATTGGGCCTAGTCATCCCAGAATAATGGAGTGTCCTTCTTCAGGAGACGTATATAACCGTGTGTTTTCTCTGTGAAGTTGCACACGGAACGATGAAGAAAGTTTACCTTCCATTGCAAAATTTTGTCGGGGCGGGTAAGGCCAAGATAGCAATAATTTTCAATGGATCAATCCGGATGCCATCTTTGGAAACCACGAATCCAAGAATGCATCTAACCTCAACTCAAAAGACACATTTGTGTGGATTCAACCATATGTTATAATGACGACACCTAAGGAAAATGTCTCTAAGGTGTCTTGGATGGTCCTCCCGTTGCCACAGATGAGCGGGTAGATTGCCAAGGTACGACTCCACTGTGTGATTGATATATTGAAAGGCATAGGACATGGCTCGTTAGAATGTAAATCCGCTGTTCTTTAGGCCGAAAGGTAACTTCTGACATGCGAAAGTTCCCCACAGGAAAATGAGTTTTGTTTTATGCTGATTGGTGGGAAGAATCTCTATTTCATTGTAGCTAGAAAAGCCATCCATAAAAGAAAAGATGACACTCCCATCACAGTTATCGATGATTTGATCAATGTGTGGAGTAGGGAAATTGTCCTTGGGAGAAGCCTTATTCAAGTCTCAAAAATCGATACAGACTCTAATAGTGCCCTGCTTCTTAGACAAGGACAATATTAGCTACCCATTTCGTCAGGGGTACAAGATAAATAAACCTCACCTTCAGAAGTTTTTCCACTTCAACTTAAATAGCCGCAACCTTCCTAGGATGGACTTGACGTAATTTTTGTCTGAAAGGTTTTCCCTTGGGAAATTTTTTAATCTCATGTACAACAATTGACAGATCGATCCCAGCCATCTCCTCATAAGTCCAAGCAAAAAATATCACGGAATTCTTTGAAAATAGCTCTAAAATTTTCAGTTTCCTCCGTCGAGTAGTTCTATCCTACGTGAACGTGCTCAATAGTTTCGAGCTTGACTGATATGTCAATTGGGGTTTTCTTAGTGATGTTGCAAAGATTTCCTTAGGAATCTATGTCTTGCAACAATACATGCATTTGTGGATGGATGACAATATCAATATTGATAAGCGATACAAGGTCAAAACCTACCGAACTGGCGTTGGGAAGAAAAGAAGATCAATGATGGTTATCTTCCCATACAGGTTCATTTGCACTCTTGATCTCCATGATGAAATCATATGAAGGAAAAATATATGTGAGATAGTCTAGAGTGAGAAGAGAGGGTTCTATCCAGTAGGGCAAGTGGGAAGGATCTGAAGCTACAAAATGAATGGACATCGGAGGTAGATTAGACAACATCATAAAGCGCTTCATAAGGGCCAAGAATTAGATGACTCAACAACTTATTTGCCTTTAAGACTATAACTAGTCATGGAAATCATGTTTATAGTCACCACTTCCGTACTAGGAGGGGCTGAAGGAAACACCCCCATAAGGGTTGAATCCTTCAGCATACCTACCCCAATCAATTTATAAGGACGAGGGGATTGAACAAAAGTGGGAGTAGTAACATCTAGTGAACAAAAGTCAAGTTGATTGATAGTTACAATATTCCACAAATGAGGAAATTGGAGAGTTCGAAAGACTGTCGAAGCGATGATAGTCATAGCATAAAACCAATTTCTCCCAAATAGAATATTGTAATCCAATGGGGCATCATCTACTTCCACCTGAATGGAAGCAGTAATGCCCCTAAGCTCATCTGAAAGGGATGGTAATAGACGATGAGGCTGGAAGCCTCGTCCATTGAAAGCTTTTAAGGTCGTAGGTAACTTTGCAAGCTCAGGAGAACTAATGGCTCTCCAACAAGCTATAAACAAAAATGAGGTTGAAGCTCCCTCATCCAACTAGACCTCTATCCGAACTACTCTAGAGGAAACTTAAAATGCAAGCTGGTGAGGTAATCTGGATTTGTAGTTCTCCACATTGAAATGGATTAGGTTGGTGTTGTCTGGGTCTAATTCCCCCAAAGTCGTTATAATTTTTTTACGCTGCGTTGGACAGCTTTGGAGTACCTCAAGGGTAGACATTGCATAAGGTGCTTGAGATAAATATTCAACAACATTATAGAATTGTGCAGCTTGGGACTTGGGATTAAAAATAGCCTTCCTGAGGGTAGCCTTAGGTGATCATAAAATCAAATCAAGTTTAGGTTTATCGATCATGAGAGAGCCATTAGATGAAGATGGAAGGGAACTAGAAGAGGGAACTTTCTCAGAAGAAGGATTTTTGTCCTTCTTCTTTATTGGTTTGTTGTATGAATGACTACGAGTATTGAAATTGATGGTATCTGAGGAAATCATTCTGATTTATTCTGTAGAACCAGAGGTCCCTTGATTAGACATGTGGTCTATCAATTGTTGCTGATACGGGAAGGGATCGGTAAGCACCGTGGGTGTACGGTTACTCTTCAAAAATTTAATAATCTCTTCACAATGAGGGAAATCCTTTGTGAAGTGATAACCACCACACAACAGACATGGATACTTATCTTTTCTCTTCCCTTTATTATCATTCTCTGTGGTCGTAGCATTGGGATTCTCCTGTTGGTTTCCAAGTTTTTTATTTTTACCTTTTCCTTTTTTCTTATTTCCAAGTGTTTGTGTACTTTGGATAGCGTTTAACTTGGCCGAAATTGTAGGAGTTGAAGGAGTAGTAGCAAAAGCATTAGGTTGCTTGGTAGTTTTGGCTGCTGACTAGGGATGGATTGAACCAATAACCCCATCAATAAGAGTCTCTACGAGTGGCTTGGAAGGGTCAGTGCTGGGACGAGGAGCTTGAGGGATTAGGTCATACAAAGTTGAGGATTGGGAATTTACCAAGTCCAGATACTGAGCGCAACTAATAGCCCACTGTTTAGTAACAACACCTCCCATAGCCACATCTCGGGCAATGGGAGGCAACAAGGATTTCATGAACCAATAAGCTAACAATTGGTCCGAGATGGGAGCTTTAATAAGTCGTATCCACTGTCTCCACTCATGGATATGGTTTGATGTGTGTGTGGAGGTATTTTGATGGAGTGAGGTCAAAAGGTCCATACCCGTTTCATAATGAATGGGTAATTGAAAGTGTGTGAAAAAAACGGTTGCCAATGAGCTAAAATCCACAAATGAATGTTGTGGAAGTTCAATATACCACTTTGTGGCTGTATTGGTCATAGTTCGTTGAAAGAGTCTCAAACGAATAGAGTTGTCCATCAAGGAGTTGGAAGAACACCATAGATGAAAATTCATGACATGATTTTTGGGATCATCTCCCTGCTTCCCATCAAACTTCAGGATGTCTGATGGTAACTTGATTGGAATAGTATGCCATGAAGGGTTGTGCTGAATGGAGTCATTTATCAACTTGGACAAATTGGGCAAGTCCAAAGTTGTTAGGAATGGAAGTTGTCGATTAGGTTCGACATACTAGTAGTATTGATAAGGCATATGTGTACCAATAGGACCATAGGTTGACTGATAAACAGACTGTTGGGATGGTTGATGGGCAGATGATCCTCCCAAAGAGCCTCTCAAAAGGGGTGGGCCTCCAGGAGGAGGGTGTTGATGTATTTGTAACTTTAGAATGTATTCATCTATGTATCTTATGTCTTGCAGCCCGATGTTTATTTCGGGATGTATCTATTATGTAATTGAGTCATGTTGTCATGCCCTGATGTTCCGATCGGGAGAATTTATAATGTAAACAAGTCATGTCAAGTCATAGTGGGTAACCCTCCGATTGTCTAAGGGTTAAATTCCCCGTAGTTTCAGGGCACTAGGGTTATTAGAATCTCCTAGTAGAGGTCGACACTGGTAGGGTTTTAGTCATGTCAGGATTAGTATAAATAGAGAGATGGAGTCTCTATTTGATACACAACTCATACACACTCAAGTGTAGTGCATATTTGAGGAAGGAGAAGACACCGGGGCTAGACAAGAATAAGATTACTGCTGTCGGGAGTGCATCTTACTGTTTTGGGGTTTTTACCTTTTGTGAAGATTCTATATCTGAGGAAGTTGTGGGGTTTTCTCCTTTATGGTTTCCTCGAGGAAAAACACTGTGTTCATTGTCTCTTGTGTTTGATTGCTGTGCTTGTTATTCTCTCAGTTAAAGATCCTAATAATGCTAGCTTGAATGTTGAAAAACTAACATGGTATCAGAGCTAACCTGAGAAGAAGACACTATACAGTTGCGGGAACTAGGGCTTCCTAGTTTGTGGATCTTCCTCCACAGATTTTCAGCAAAAGTAAGGTGGAATAACTCTCCTCATTAGGGCACATCTTTCCATCGAAGCATAATCCAATTATGAGGTTTTTCAGTTTTGGACCTGTCACTGCTGTCAGAAATTAGGGCATTTCACAAAAGAGGATTTTTTCAGTGATCCTAGGCCTGGATTGATCTCCTCCCAAAAATAGAAGTTAGGGACAAATTTCAAGACATTTGGGTGGACAAAACTCCGGAAAAGCAAAACCCTAATTTGGTCCTGAACCAGCTCTGCAGGATTTCAGCTCAAGTTTCAGATCTAACATCTTGACCTTGGTAAGATCTAAAATCATTTTTATTTCCATTTGAGGTTCTCAGTTAAGATGTCTCATCATACCAAGCTTGATGAAAATCTTGAGGGAGCTAATAACTTCCGAGCTTGGAAGTATAGGATCTCCCTGGTCCTGGAAGAGAATGAGTTAGACTCCTACATCCATGAGGAGGTTCCAGTTCCAGAGGGAGATGAGGCTAAGGCCTTGCATAAGAAGAAGTTGGTTATGGAAAAGAGGATAATTGCTGACTCTATAAAGGATCACCTTATGCCACAGGTGTCCTCTCTCAAGACACCTAAAGCTATGTTTGATGCCCTAGCCAAATTGTTTGAAGGGAAGAACATAAACCTGAAGATGACTTTGAGAAACCAACTGAAGAATGTGAAGATTTAAAATGCATAAATAATCCATTCTTACTTCACAAGATCTCTCAGATCAAAGAACAACTAGAAGAAGTTGATGAAGAAGTGGAAAATGTAGAGATTGTGATGACAACACTGAATGGCCTTCCTGGGTCATGGGATTCTTTCATCCAAGGAATCTATGCTAGAAAGAAGTTAGTCAAGTTCAGCAGACTATGGGAAGAATGCTCTCAAGAAGAAGCTTGGATAGCAGCTTGGGAAGAAAACATGGGAAATGAAGATCAAGCTCTCACGGTACACTCCAAGTCTCACTCCAAGTCAACCAAAAGAAGATCTCAACACTTTAGAGGTAAGCACTTTCACAAATATAACACTAGAAGAGATTTATCTAGGATCATATGTTATACATGTGATGAAGCAGGAAATTATGCAAGGAATTGTCCTAAGAAACCAAAGCCAACAAAGAAGAGAAACAAAAGAAGACATCATGCTCATGCTGCAGAGGATGATGAACCATCGAAGAAAAGATCCATATATGAAAGTGAATATTCTTCAAGCGAGGATGAATATGTTTTGATCTTCGCTCTCACAGGTAACATTACTCATGGAAGTGATGATTGGCTCATCGACAGTGGGGATTCCAAACATATGACAGGATTCAAGGAATCCTTTGTGAGACTATTAGAACATGAATCACCTCACAAGGTGAAGCTAGGAGATGACTACCAATATCCAATAAAAGGTAGTGGGGAATCTTCCTATAAACTAGACTCTGGTAAATCTCTAACAATGAAGGAAGTGTTGTTTGTGCCAGGACTTAAGAAGAACCTCCTTTCCATATCAGCATTAGATGTAAAAGGAATGCGGGTTGCATTCATAGATGGTCAAGTCATCGTGTGGCCAAAAGGAAAGACTATCAATGATGCGGTAGTGATTGGAGAACAAGAAGGAGGATTGTTCAAATTAAAGGGCCATCCAGAAAAAGCCTTGGTCAATGAGACAGTAGATCCAAGTAAACTTTGGCATAGAAGGCTTGCACATGTGCATTACAGAGCACTACCTATTGCAAGCAAAGCTGTTGAAGGTCTTCCAGAAATCCAAGCAAAACATGATGGGGTCTGCAAAGGATGTGCGAAAGGAAAGAATACAAAGAAGAAATTTCCAAGTATTGAAAGCAAAGCAAAAGGAATCTTGGAAATCATCCACTCCAAGTATGCCGTCCTATGTCATCAAAATCACTAAGCAGGTATGCATATTATGTTTTTTTTATTAATGATTTTTCTAGGAAGACATAGGTTTGCTTCATGAAGAACAAAGACGAAGTATTTAGCAAATTCAAGGAATTCAAAGCCTTGATCGAGAACCATACTGAAAAGAAGATCAAGACCATTCGATCAGATAATGGCGGAGAATTCACTTCAAATGAATTCAAAGAACTATGCAAAGAATCAAGGATTAAGAGGGAGTTGTCCACTCCTTATAATCCACAACAGAATGGGATTGCAGAACAGAAGAATAGAACTATCATGGAAGTTGCAAGAGCAATGCTTCATGATCAAGACCTTCCTATGCATCTTTGGGTGGAAGCTGCCAGAACAATGTTGTATGTACAGAACCGTACTCCACATAGAGTACTCGAGAACAAGACTCCTGAAGAAGTATACTCCGACAAGAAACTAGAAGTCAGCCATCTTAGAATATTCGGCTGTCCTGTGTACATACACATCCCTAGAGAGAAGAGAACAAAATTAGATCCTCTAGGAAAGAAGGGTATATTTGTGGGATACCCTGAAAGCTCGAAGGCTTACAGAATATATTTCCCAGGATACAATAAGATTGACATCATCAGGGATGTGACATTTGATGAAGACACAACTTACAACAAATCTAGAAAAAGACCTGCTAAAGAACCTAAAGAAGCAGAAGCAGAAGCATCCAGAATTCATGATACAACCATGAATGAAGAAGCTCAAGAAGAAGATTGAGAATTTGAAGAACCACAAAGACCTGTAGACACACCTCTAGAGAAGAATCCTCATAAGAGGAAACCTGCTTGGGTACAAGAACTTATCCAAGGTGTGGAAAGATATGGAGATCCAGAAGAGAGTCACAGAGAAAGAAAGAGGACCAGATCCTGTTCCGGGTATGTAGCTTTACTATGTGATTTCATTGATAAAGAACCTTCCATGTATGAAGAAGTGGCAAAACGGAAAGAATGGAAGGATGCTATGATCAAAGAGTATTAGTCGATCATGAAGAATGATGTTTGGGATGCTGTCCCAAGACCAAAAGGGAAGTCAGTTGTAACTTCCAAATGGATCTACAAGATCAAGCATGCTGCAGACGGTAGCATTGAAAAATATAAGGCAAGATTTGTGGCTCGGGGTTTCTCTCAGAAAGAAGGAATCGGTTATGAAGAAACCTTTGCACCTGTAGCTAGATACACTTTCATCAGATCAGTACTTGCTCTGGCTGCAGTGATGAAAGGGAAGATACACCAGATGGATGTCAAGACTACTTTCTTGAATGGTGTAGTGGAAGACGAAGTGTATGTAGAACAACCACTTGGTTTTGAGACACATAACAGGGAGTCTCATGTGTGCAGATTGAAGAAATCCCTATACAGTTTGAAACATGCACCTAGGACATGGTATGGTAGAATTAAAAGCTTTCTATCCAGTTTGGGCTTTACCAAGAGTAAAGCAGACTCCAACCTGTACTAAAAGGTTGAAGATGGAAACCCAGTGATGCTCCTACTATATGTAGATGATATATTTGTAACAGGTAGGGATGTATTGATTGTTGATACGAAGAGAAAGCTTGCTGTCGAGTTTGAGATGAAGGACTTGGGTATGATGCATTATTTCCTAGGTATGGAGGTGTGGCAGAGTGCAGATGGAATCTTCCTTGGACAAGGGAAGTATGCAGTAGAGATCCTGAAGAGGTTTGGGATGATGGATTGCAAGGCCATGGCCACACCTATGGCATCGAACATGAAGCTATTGAGTGATGCTTCATAAGGGTTGGTTGATGCTACGATGTATCGTTAGATGATTGGGTCCTTGATGTACTTGATGAACACAAGACCAAACATTTTCTTTGCTATGAACACCTTGAGCCCGTTCTTGACAGATCTAAGAAATGTTCACTTGATTGCTGCAAAGCATATTCTGATGTACTTAAGGGGTACAGTTGATTATGGGCTTAAGTACGATGCAAATCAGAAGATTAACCTGGAGGGTTATGTTGATTCATATTGGGCAGGCAGTGCCATCGATAGGAAGAGCACTTCAGGGTGTTGCTTCAGTATGGGATCAGGTGTGATCTCTTGGTTTAGCTGGAAGCAATCCTCTATGGCACTGAGTACAGTTGAAGTAGAGTATGTCACAGCTTGTTCAGATAGTTGTGAGGCAGTATGGATAAGGAAGCTACTATCTAATTTATTTGATCTCCAGTTAGATGCTACTTGTATACATTATGACAGCCAGAGTTGTGTGAAGTTGTCAAAGAATCCAGTGTTCCATGATAAGTCATAGCACATCGAGATCAAGTATCACTATATCAGGGATATGGTGCAGAGAGGAGCAGTGAAGCTCCAGTATGTTGCAACGAAGGAACATATAGATGATGTATTGACGAAGCCATTGGCTAGGCTGAAGTTTGAGTACTTTAGGGAGAAGCTTGGTGTTCTCTAGATAGAGGTTTCCTCCAAGGGAAAGTGATGAGACCCATAGCCATTCTGACATGGTGAGAGGATTGGTTCCTTCCATGGTCAGATATAAGGGCTGAGCCATTCTATCATGGTGAGAGGATTTGGTTCCTTCCATGTCAGATGTGAGTGCTGTCCATTCTCACAAGTAGGTTAGATGTAAGGGCTATCGCCATTCTGATGAGCAGGTCAGATGTAAGGGCTGAGCCATTCTGTCATGGCTAAAGGATTAGGTTCCTTCCATGTTAGATGTGAGTGCTGGCCATTCTGCCGAGTAGGATAGATTTAAGGGCTACTGTCACTCTCTGGGAGAGTGGAGGCACCTGATCCATTACCAGGTATCTCAGTCTAGGACTGGGGGCCATTCTGACGAGGGTGTAGGATTTGGTTCCTACTAGGTCAGATGTGAGTGCATGCCATTCTGACGAGGGTGTAGGATTTGGTTTCTACCAGGTCAAATGTGAGTGTTGTGCCTTTCTAATGAGCAGGTCAGATTTGAGTGCTGGCCATTCTGGTGTAGGATGAGCTCCTACACAGATATAAGGGCTACCGCCTTTCTGACGAGTAGGTCAGATGTGAGTGCTGGCCATTCTGATGTGACTATAGGATTAGGTCCTATATGATTAGATATAATGGCTGCCGCCTTTCTGACAAGGGTGTAGGATTTGGTTCCTACCAGGTCAGATGTGAGTGCTGGCCATTCTGACAAATAGGTCAGATATAAGGGCTACCAATGACCTACGAGGAGGTAGGCCTACAACCAGCATGAAAGAAGGCTAGTTCTGTAGAACTTCCCATGATGAGAAGAATCATGAGATAGCACACATGATGATGACCAGATGATATCCATATTGAGCTATGATCTAGATCCAGTTATGATGACTCCGAGAGATCTAGATCGAGTGATGATCCAGATCCATTTCAGTGATGATGATCCAGATCGAGTGATGATCCAGATCCATTTCAGTGATGATGATCCAGATCGAGTGATGATCCAGATCTAGTGATGATGATCGAGTATGATCTAGTGATGATCCAGATCGAGCGATGATCCAGATCCAAAAAAGAAGATGGCATGAAGAAGAAGAAGACTTGAAGATGAAGATGAAAAGATGATCCAGTTGATATAGAGAAGAAGACCAGTGCCGAAAGAATACCTTCCTAGTTAAGAGGGAGTGTTGATGTATTTGTAACTTCAGAATGTATTCATCTATGTATCTTATGTCTTGTAACCCGATGTTTATTCCGGGATGTATCTATTATGTGATTGAGTCATGTTGTTATGCCCTGATGTTCTGATCGGGAGAATCTATAATGTAAACAAGTCATGTCAAGTCATAGTGGGTAACCCTCTGATTGTCTAAGGGTTAAAGTCCCCGCAGTTCCAGGGCACTAGGGTTATTAGACTCTCCTAGTAGAGGTCGGCCCTGGTAGGGTTTTAGTCATGCCGAGATTAGTATAAATAGAGATTTGGAGTCTCTATTTGATACACAACTCATACACACTCAAGTGTAGCACATAGTTGAGGAAGGATAAGACATTGGGGCTAGACAAGAAGAAGATTATTGCTGTCGGGAGTGCATCTTACTGTTTTGGGGTTTTTACCTTTTGTGTTGATTCTATCTCTGAGGAAGTTGCGGGGTTTTATCCTTTATGGTTTCCCTAAGGAAAAACACTGTGTTCATTGTCTCTTGTGTTTAATTGCTGTGCTTGTTATTCTCTCAGTTAAAGATCCTAATAATGCTAGATTGAATGTTGAAAAACTAACAGAGGGCCACCTGGAGGTGGCGATCCTCTAGGTGGTGGGCCTCTGGGTGGTGGTGGATCTCTAGATCATGGTCTTCCAGTTGGTGGTCCCCTAGAAGGTGGACCCCTAGGTGGTGGACCCCCAGAAGGTGAGCCTCCAAGTGGTGGTACTACCGAAGGTGGTCCTCCAGGTGGTGGCCCTCCACCAGGTGGGCCTCTGCCAGGTGGGCCTCTTCCTAGTGGCCATCCAAAGGGTGGGCCACCATAAGGTGGCTCTCTGTCACCTCTAGTAGTAAGAATAGGAATTCCTCCCATTGTTGGCATGTAGGACCAATTAGGTTTCCCCCATGGTGTAAAAATGTTTCCATGGTAAGGGATACCATGATACATAGTTCCTGTAGATGTAGGTTGATAGTTCATGTTTCCTAGAGGTAGTTGATTCCATGTGTAACCATAACCCCAAGAAGACTGGTTGACTATAGGTTGTGCCCCTAAGGGTTGGCCTAAACTCGACGGAGGGTTTACCATATTAGTGTGGATGGGAGGAACAACCACTGCGGGTTGTCCTACATTAGAAGTATGTCTAGTACTAGTAGAAACTCCATTAACAGATAACGTAACTCGCACCAGGGGTTGCCCCCCGATGTTGGAATGTACTGACACCATTTGAGCTGAGGATTGTCCCCCAAATACAGAGGGTATGGGAGGAATAGAAACGAACGTAGGATTTAAAAATGTAGGGTTGGAGGTTTGACCTAGATTACGAGAAGTCACACTATGATTCGTGACATATTCAATAGGAGCCAAGGTCTCAACAAGCGAATGATATCCATGTTCAGGTACACAGGGTACTCCCAAAATATTGAACACCTAGAGCAACCGCTTCACACAAATGAATCACAGATCAATACATCGATGTTTATCATGTGGTTAAAACCCTCGAGAGGGAAACAGTCTACGGCCCTAGCCAAATAGCTACTTGGAGCAATTTATTATGTAAAAGAAAGAAAGTTACATGAGATTCTCATAATCGATCAACTAGCCAAGGACCCTCCATGCTCTTTAAATAGAGATCATGGACCAATCGGGTTTTAAGCCGCAGATCAATGGTAGGTATGATCTAAGAGAAGTTGAACTGTCAGATCACTTTATGTCTAGAACATATCGTGACTGTCGGATTAGAATATTTACAAATGCATACTAATGCATACAAAAGAAACACACTTTACCTAACAGATATATTACACAAGTTGATCGTAACTAACTCCTAAGTGTCTAAATATCCTAACATCCCCATTTAAGAACAACTTGGGATAGGATTGGAGGATTTACAAAAGTGACACTATTAGGAGAAGGAAGGAGGAAGTAGAGCCTATCCCCCCTTGATGACACATTCCTAAACTCCTAACAAAGATCAAATTTTAGAAAACTTCGCTTCTATAAGAGACTTGGTGAAGATGTCTGCAACTTGATCATCTGTAGGGAAATAGAGCATTTCAAGAACATGATCGTGAACAAGATTTCTGATGAAGTGCATGTGTAGCTCAATGTGTTTGTTGCGTTGATGTAGAACTGGATATTTGGAAATCTTGATGGCACTTTGATTGTCGTACCAAAGTGGAGTAGGCTGCTGCTGCTCGAATCCAAACTCTGAAAGGATCTGTCGAAGCCATAAAGCTTCCTTACTGGCATTAACTATGACTCGATATTCTGCTTCTGCTAAAGAAAGAGCAAGAGCTTGTTGTTTCTTACAAGCCCAAGTGACAGGTCTAGATCCCATACTGAAAACATAAACTGTAGTAGACTTTCGATCATTAGGATCACCAACCCAATTTGAATCAGTGAAACCAACCAACAAAGGTGTCCCCCCTATACTGTAATGAATCCCAAACTGAATTGTACCTTGAATATATCGAAGTATTCCTTTTGCTGCTTTCAAGTGACTTTCATGAGGAGTTTGCATATAACGGGCAACATGACCAAGGACAAAGGAAAGGTCAGGACGAGAATGAGTCATGTATAAAAGACTACCAACAAGCTGACGATACAAGGTGGAATCTACTTCAGGGGAAGTGCAAGTGGTAGAAAGTTTGACTCCAAACTGGAAGGGAGAAGGGGATGGTTTACAATCTTCCATGTGAAAGCGACGAAGAAGGTCAAAAGCATACTTATACTAGGAAAGAAAGATTCCTTCTTTGGTTTGCAAGACTTGGAGACCAAGAAAATAATGCAAATGTCCTAAGTCCGACATTTCAAAATTTTGCTTAAGACTGGATTTCACATGGGTTAAAAGTTTAGGGTCACTACCAGTAAGGATAAGATCATCAACATTAAGAACAAGTATGATGAGATGGTTTCCTACTTTCTTGGCATAGACATTTGGGTCAGAATGGCATTTAGAAAAAATACTGTCAAGGAGAAAGCTATCCATTTTGGCATACCAAGATCTAGGAGCTTGCTTAAGGCCATATAAGGATTTCTTAAGGAGACAGACAAGGCTAGAGTTATCCTAAACATATCCAGGAGGTTGTTCCATCTAAATTTCCTTCTGTAAATCACCATGTAAAAAGAAAGACTTGACATCCATTTGATGGAATTCCCAGTTATGTAAGGCTGTAAGGGAAAGAACAAGGGACATGGAGTTCATTTTTGCGACAGGAGAAAAGGTTTCATTGTAATCAATCCCTTCAACTTGGGGAAAAACTTTGGAAACTAACCTTTCCTTAATTCTTTCAATACTTCCATCTGATGCATACATAGTTTTGTAGACCCATTTACATCTGACAAGTTTTCTTCCTTTTGGAAGAGGAACAAGATCCCAAGTATCGTTCGCCATTAAGGAACGATATTCTTCATCCATAGTTGCATCTCAATCTGGATTTCCTGAAGCTTTTGCAAAAGTTTTTGGATCATGATTCTCGGAAACTTGAGCCAAAAGAGAAGAGGCTCACTGAAACTGAGAACATGTTCGAAATTGATCTCTAGGATCACCCGCAATATCACCAGCTGCTTCACATGTTGAACAGACCCATAGAGGAAGCATTGGTGCTGGTGCAATTGGAGGAACGTGAGTAGGCGGAGGTGGATTTTCTTCCTCACTGTCATCATCAGAAACTGGAGTTGGAAACCTATCAAGGAAGTTGGAAGAATAAGAAGAAGAAGGCACAATCACCGAATTAGGCTCACAAGCCAAAGATGGCACACTCGCCAAGTTAGGCTAGCAGGCCAAGAGATTTTTATCAAATTTAACATCTCTTCTAATGATTATATCATGAGAATGTGGTTGAAGAAGTCTATAACCTTTTACATCTTCTGAATATCCAACAAATATTCACTTTTTAGTTTTAGGCTACAAATATTTTCGTTTTTCATCCAGAAGGTGAGCCCGTGCTTCACAACCAAACACACGGAAGTGACTTACATCTGGTTTAATTTTACTCCATGCTTCTTCTAGTGTTATACCTTGTAAAACTCTAGTTGGTGTGCGATTAACTATGTAATTTGCACAATTTATGGACTCAACCCAATATTGAACACTTAGTCCCTTAGATTGGATCATACAATTAACCATTTCTTTTAAAATGCGGTTCTTCCGTTCAGCTACACCATTTTTTTGTGGTGTATATGAAATAGCGTGTTGTTGTTGGATTCCTTGTTCAGTGCAGAAAGTAGTGAACTTTTTGTTAACATATTCTCATCCATTGTCAGATCTTAACTTAATAATTTTATGACTAGATTGTTTTTCAATAAGGGCCTTATAGGCCAAGAACATGTTAAATACTTCGCTCTTAAGTTTTAGGAAGTAAACCCAAGTGCGTCTGGGGTAGTCATCAATGAAAGTTAAGAAATATTTGAAACCAGAAAATGAATCAGATGGAAGAGGACCACACAAATCACTATCAACAAGATCCAAGGGAACTGAGGCGTGCCAAGAGGCACGTTTGTCAAAACTGTCCCGATGATGTTTTCCGAGTACACAACCGAAACAAACACCATCCTTGCAAGATACCATCGGAAGACCAGTCACCATATTTTATTTACATAGTTATTGCAATGAGCAATAATTTAAGTGACCAAATCACTCATGCCAAAGTTTGCTCAAGTTATCACTATGAGCACCAAAAAGTGAAGGAAAAGGTGATGACCCAAAGTTGTTAAATTTGTAGAACCTGGTAATATCATCAACAGTTCCAGTAGCAAGGACATTTTGAGGGTTTTTAAAATCCTTGATTACAACTTGGTGAGGTGTAAATGTCATAGTTTTACCTTCACTCGAATGAGTAATTTGATAGACTGATAACAAATTGCAGAAATTTTTTGGAACACATAGTACATCATTGAAATGACCATTTTCTACTAGAACTGTTCCAGATCCTACAACACTTAGAGATCTATCATCACCAACAAATATTTGTTTGGTGTTACATTCATGCATAGTAGAGAAGATGGTTTGATCCTTAGCCATATGATAAGATGCTCCAGAATCAATGAGCCATTCATTTGAAGTAGAAGAAGAAGATGTAGTATAAGAGAAACCAGAAGCACAAAGTGCATGTCCATGAGAGGTAGATTCTGAAGATGAATCTAGGCTGATGTGGTGCCTTTTCATTGTTGCTTCCAAGGCTACCATCTTCTTGAAACACTTAGATTTATCCTGATTATCTTTCCCACAAAAATTGCAATGACGCTCAGTCTTCTTTCCTTTTGGCTTGGATCCTTTGTCATTTTTTAAAGGAGCTGTCTGAGAGGGTTTGGGACCCTTGTTGTTTGGCTTATTATTGTGAAAATTCTGTTTCTTGGGAGGCTTAGATTTTTCTTTCTGTTGGGACAATAAGGCTTTCCCTGATGTATCTGCATTGTCAATTATTCCAAGATGAATGAGCTTATCTTGCTCTCTAATTAAGGAATCACAAAAGGATTCAAGACTAGGCTCTTGATAGCTAGCTGCAGTCAATGATTCTTTCATGGAGTAGAATGTAGATACAAAAATAGAATATGCAAGTCCAAGTTTGGAAAGAATATGATAAATACATTGTTTGTCTTCTTTCTTAATCTTGCATTCTTCACATAAGAGTCTAAGAATTTTATACTTAGATAAATAGTCTTGAATGCATGAAAAATCATTTGGATTCAAAGAAATCAACTCATTCTCAAGTTGATGACCTCGAATTTCATTGTGTTTACTAAACATAGATTCCAACTTTTCCCAAGCTTTATCAGGTTCATCAATTCCAGATATGTGGAATCGCAAATCAGTAGAGATTGACATCCCAATAAATCCTCGAGCTTCATCACATCTATTTGCCCATTTTATTTTCTTATCATCATTAGTGGGTTCTATTTCTTTCCCTGAGGTAATTCTAAAAATTCCCCTACTTCATAGAACATCCTCCATACAAGATTTCCATGGGAAATAGTTAGAATTGGTAAGTATATTATCACAAGGGGTGGCCATACTTGAAAATAATGGCTGAACGAACATAAACTAATTGTTTGTATGCAAAGAGCTTGAAAAATTAGTCTATTTAAAAAAAAAATGACACTAAAAATTGATTCCGAATGATGAAGTTATGCTTGATCAAAGAAAATGTTGAAGGTGTCCCCAATAGTGACGTGGTAGATATTAACTTGACCAACTTAAAAAAAGAACCCCCCTCTTCCCAAGATCAACCTTTGACAATCACTTTACAATAAAGTTGCTTTTAAGTGAATCATTTTTGTAAAATAAGTGATGTTCACTTTTACAATAATGTTACTTTAAATAGCGCGGCAATAAATTAAAAGACTTAAGTGACTCACTTTTTATTTTATTTTATTTAAGTGAGATGCACTTTTACAATAAAGTAAATTTAAATTAGAAATTGCATGCAATAAAAAGTAGCTTAATAAGACTTGAACTCAAGACCTATTAAGGAATAAAGCAACTTTGGACTAAGTGAGCTAAGTTTAAAAGGTACGTTAAAGAATAGAAATAGGATGGGGGCTTTTTTTTTTACTCTTCTTTCTCATTCTCCGTGCTTGCCTTTTTTTCTGCAAATCACAAAAAAAAATGAAAAACAAAAACAAAAAAAACTTTTCCACACAATGGGGTTAAATCTTGGTTTACTTACCTGGAAAGTCTACGTTTTCAAGTTTTCTCACTGTTTCTGATTTTCCGTGATCGCACAAGGTGCACGACAAAGAGCATACGTAGCCGAGAAGATAAGAAAAAAAAACTTTCCCTTTCTGTTTCTGATTCGCCGCGATCATGCAAGGTGCACAGAAAAGAACATACGCAGCCAGGGAAGGCAATAGTTAGAGACTAAAACAATAAAGATCTAATAATAAAACCGATAAAATATGAGAGATTTAAAAAAAAAATTAAACAAATCCGTCACTATAACATTATACCTTTAGATTTGTCGAAATGGGTGTTTCTGGATCAAACATAAATGGTTTTTGATGAAACGAAAAAAATTTCCCAATGGAAACGATGCTCTGAACACAATAGAATAGCTCCTACAGCCCATAAATGCACAAAAAATCTAGAACCAGAAACCATTTCAAAGTTTCGGCAACACCGGTTCCAGATCTTGATCAAAACCGAAAGCGGCTCTTCATAAATGCTCTGATACCATGTTCGGGTACACAGGGTAATCCCGAAAGGCCGAACACCTAGAGAAACTACTTCACACAAATGAATCACAGATCAATACACCGATGTTTGTCACATGCTTAAACAGGGAAACAGTCCATGGCCCCAGCCAAATAGCTACTTGAAGCAATTTATTATGCAAAAGAAAGAAAGTTACATGAGATTCTCATAATCAATCAACTAGCTAAGGACCCTCCATGATCTTTAAATAGAGATCATGGACCAATCGAGTGTTAATCCATGGATCAATGGTAGGTATGATCTAAGAGAAGTTGAACTGTCAGATCACTTTATGTCTAGAACATATCGTGACCGTCGGATTAGAATATTTACAAATGCATACTAATGCATACTAAAGAAACACACTTTACCTAACAGATATATTACACAAGTTGATCTTAACTAAATCCTAAGTGTCTAAATATCCTAACAATCCAGAAGGCCATGGATCCAAAAGACAGGGTAAAAGAGCCGACATAGGTTCTTTATAAGATACATGTGAGGGAATAATTCTTTCCACTCTCTCTGAAAACTTGTGAGCGTGATCAAGAGATGCTTAAATTCTCCTATATTCACCTTCACCTGGAGGAGGGTTCTCAAAACAAGGTCTAGTAACCCCAAATTCGGAAATGGCTTGACCCATAGAAGTTCTCCAAAAAGGAGCATTAGGGCCATATTCAGTTTCAACAGGACTATTGGTACGACCTTCCATTGTAGAATGAAAGGAAGTGTCAACCGTAGGAGGCTGTTGGATCAAGGGATTGTTACCACCTAAGTTGTACTTAGTGGTTTTTATCAAGTGAGCTTGGTGAACCGGACAAAGATGATTGGTTCTGACTTCAGAAGACCTTCAGAAGTGCTTTTGGGAAGTGCTTGTTGTACTATATCACATGTTCATATCCCGTGGGGGAGTTGTAATAAGATGTTCTAGCATGCTAGTGTCTGTAAAAGACTCGGTATCTTAGAATTTATTTGTCAATCCGATTAGCCTAGGGTGTTTCTTCCCTTGGTTATTATTGGTTGTTGAATAAACGACTTAATAATTTCTGAGTTTTTCACTCAATACCTCTAAAGTTGGGGTGGTCGGCTTGGCATTTAGGCTTATTGAGGTTATTAGAGTCTATGTGTCAATGTATAAACATGTTATGCATCATGGTCGAGTCATATGAACATGTCTAAGTCCCCCTAGGTTTTTAATTTTTTAATTTTTTTTAATTTTTCAAGTTTTTAAAATTTTCTTTTTTCCACAAAAACTTAGGCTATTTTTTAATAGTCTAATTGGAAAAATTGGTTTTGGAATAAAAGTGGGCCAAATAATCAGTTCCAGTCACGGGGGTGCTCATTTTCAAGCTAAGATCACCATGTAAACCTATAGACCCACTATTTCCAAGTTTTGAGTGATTTTTCATCACTCAGGTCAAAAAGCCCCAAAAAATCAATTATTGATTATTTTAATTAATAAATTAATGAATAATGGAGCAAATTCAAAATCCTAGATCAATGGATTCTCAATTGATTTGATTGAAATCAGTCTCATCGGCACTAGATTGACTGGATCTAACAAATCCTTGACTTAAGGAGGTGATCAGGGTAGATCCAGAGTTGAACTTCCACCTCCTTTATGGGGAACTGTGCCCTCTTTCTCTCCTCCACATGTGTGGGCTCTTCTAGAAGCTCTGTGTTTGATGATTTAGTCAGCAGGTTGATGTGTCAGCTCAATCAGTTCTTCGATTGATAGTTAGGCTTAGTGGAATATTAGTTCAGCTTCAGATCTAGGATTGATGGACTCTCTTTCAGCTGTAGTTGTTTATCTCCTTCGGATTTGTGCCCCCTCTGGGCTGGGGTTTCATTTTTTTGTATAAATAAATCACAACTGCCTCCTTTCAGAGTTAGCTAGAGTTGGATTGAGGAGCTATTGCTGTTGTAATACTGTGTACTATATTTTTCTATTGGAATAAAGTGAAGCTTTGGAGGCCAAAATGGTGTAATGCTCTTATGTGTGTGGAATTAACATTGTCTTGCAGCTTTTGTTGATACCGGTGTCTTTCTCTCAATTTATGTATCTGAATCTTGTCTGGCTTGAACGATTCAACTGAATCAATGGGATTATAGTGGGGAAAGTAAGATTACTTGTTTTTCAATATCTCATAGCATATATGTTTGAAGATTCAGATTATACATATTTAAATAAGTTTATTTGCATGTAATCCCTCTCTTTTTTCATAGATCTCTATCCAGATCTCATAATGTTTTTGTGTAGGATTGTTTGTTAGTTTTCAGGTAGCAGGGGTTGGACGAACTGTGGATCTATCTTGACTCTACTAGGCTGTTAGTTTTTCAACATTCAAGCTAGCATTATGTTAGGATCTTTAACTGAGAGAACAACAAGTACAACAATCAAACACAAGAGACACTGAACATAGTGTTTTTCCTCAGGGAAACCATAAATGGAGAAAACCCCACAAATTCCTTAGAGATAGAATCAGCACAAAAGGTAAAACCACAAAACAGTAAGATGCTCTCCTGACAGCAGTAACCTTCTTCTTGTCTAGCCCTAGTGTCTTCTCCTTCCTCAACTATGCGCTACACTTGAGTGTGTTTGTGATGTGTGCTAAATAGAGGGTCCAACTCTCTATTTATACTAATCCCAACATGACTAAAACCCTACTAGGGCCGACCTCTCCTAGGAGAGTCTAATAACCCTAGTGCCCCGGAACTGTAGGGACTTTAACCCTTAGACAATAGGAGGGTTACCCACAATGACTTTACATGACTTGTTTACATTATTGATTCTCCTGATCGAAACATCAGGGCATGACATAACATGATAATATCCCAGAATAAACATCGGGTTAAAATAGATAAGAAATACAAGTGAATACATTCTGAAGTTACAATTACGTCAACACTCCCTCTTAACTAGGAAGGTATTCTCTCGACACAATTTTCATCATTGGTCTTCTTTTCTGGATCTTCTCGTCATCTACATCTCCAAGTCATCTTTATCTTCATGCCGTCTTCTTTTCTGGATCTGGATCATCATCACTGGATCTGTATCATCACTCGATCTGGATCATCATAACTGGACATCATCAGTGGATTTGGATCATCACTCGATCTGGATTATCATAACTGGAAATCATCACTGGATCTAGATCATCACTCGATCAAGATCATCACTGCTGGATCTGGATCATCACTGCTAGATCTGGATCATCACTCGATCTAGACCATCACTGCTGGATCTGGATCATCACTCAATCTAGATCTCTCGGAGTCATCATAACTAGATCTGGATCATAGCTCGATCTGGATCTCCTCTGGTCATCATCATATGTGCTATCTCATGATTCTTCTCATCATAGGAAGTTCTACAGATCCAACCTTCTTTCATGCTGGGTGTATGCCTACCTCCTCACAGGTCTTTGGTAGCCCTTACATCTGACGTACTCGTCAAAATGGCCAGCACTCACATCTAACCTGCTCATCAAAAAGGTGTTATCCCTTATATCTAATCATGTAGGAACTAATCCTATAGTCACATTAGAATTACCAGCACTCACATCTGACCTACTCGTCAGAAAGGCGATAGCCCTTACATCTATGTAGGATCTCATCTTACATTAGAATGGCCAGCACTAACATCTGACCTACTCGTTAGAAAGGCATGCACTCACATCTGACCTGGTAGGAACCAAATCCTACACCCTCATCAGAATGGCCCCCAATCCTAGACTAAGCTACCTGGTAATAGACTAGGTGCCTCCACTCTCCCAGAGAGTGATAGTATCCCTTACATCTGACCTACTTGTCAGAATGGCCAGCACTCACATCTGACATGGGATGAACCTAATCCTTTAGCCATGACAGAATGGCTCAGCCCTTATATCTGACCTAATCATCAGAATGGCTCTTTCAGTCTCATACTGAGCATTCCTGGTAACTGACCAGGTACCTCCATTCCCAGAATGACAGTCAACACTCATATCTGACATGGAAGGAACCAAATCCTCTCACCATGACAGAATGGCTCAGCCCTTACATTTGACCTGCTCGTTAGAATGGCTATGGGACTCATCACTTTCCCTTGGAGGAAACCTCTATCTGGAGAACACCAAGCTTCTCCCTGAAGTACTTGAACTTAACCCTAGCCAATGGCTTCATCAACACATCCACTATTTGTTCCTCCGTTGCAACATACTGGAGCTTCACTGCTTCCCTCTACACCATATCCCTGATATAGTGATACTTGATCTCGATATGCTTCGACTTGTCATGGAACGCTGGATTCTCTGACAACTTCATGCAACTTTGGTTGTCACAATGTATAAAAGTAGCATCCATCTGGAGATCAAATAAATCAGACAGTAGCTTTCACAGCCATATTGCCTCACAACTAGTTGAACAAGCTGCGACATACTCTGCTTCAACTGTACTCAGTGCCACATAGGATTGCTTCCTGCTAAACTAGGAGATCACACCTGATCCCATACTAAAGAAACACCCTGAAGTGCTATTCCTATTGATGGCACTACCTACCCAATCTGAATCAACATAATGCTCCAGGTTAATCTTCTGATTTGCATCGTGCTTGAGCCCATAATCAACTGTACCCCTTAGGTACCTCAGAATATGCTTTGCAGCAACCAAGTGAACATTTCTCAGATCTATCAAGAACTGGCTCAAGCTGTTCACAGCAAAGAAAATTTCCGGTCTCATGTTCGTCAGGTACATCAAGGACCCAATCATCTAACGATACATCGTAGCATCAACCGACTCTGATGAAGCATCACTCAATAGCTTCAGGTTTGATTCCATAGGTGTGGCCATAGCCTTGCAGTCCATCATCCCAAACCTCTTTAGGATCTCTACTGCATACTTCCCTTGTCCAAGGAAGATTCCACCTGCACTCTTCCACACCTCCATATCTAGAAAATAATGCATCATACCCAAGTCCTTCATCTCGAACTTGGCAGCAAGCTTTCTCTTCGTATCAGCAATCAACCCATCCATACTTGTCACAAATAGATCATCTACATATAGTAGAAGCATCATTGGGTTGCCATCTTCAACCTTGTAGTAAAGGTTGAAATCTGCTTTACTCTTGGTAAATCCCAAACTGGATAGAAAGCTGTCAATTCTGTCGTACCATGTCCTGGGTACCTGTTTCAAACCGTACAAGGCTTTCTTCAATCTGCACACATGAGACTCCCTGTCATGTGTCTCAAAACCGAGTGGCTGTTCTACATACACTTCCTCTTCTTCTACACCATTCAAGAAAGTAGTCTTGACATCCATATGGTGTATCTTCCATTTCATCACTGCAGCCAGAGAAAGTACTGATATGATGGAAGTGTACCTAGCTAGAGGTGCAAAGGTTTCTTCATAATCTATTCCTTCTTTCTGAGAGAAACCCTGAGCCACAAATCTTGCCTTATATTTTTCAATGCTACCGTCTGTAGCATGCTTGATCTTGTAGATCCATTTGGAAGTTACAACTAACTTCCCTTCTGGTCTTGGGACAACATCCCAAACATCATTCTTTATGATCGATTGATATTCTTTGATCATAGCATCCTTCCATTCTTTTCATTCTACTGCTTCTTCATAACTAGAAGGTTATTTATCAATGAAATCACATAGTAATGCTACATATCCGGAGAAAGATCTGGTCCTCTTTTTTTCTCTGTGATTCTCCTATGGAGCCCCATATCTTTCTGCACCTTGGATAAGTTCTTGTACCCAAGCAAGTTTCCTTTTATGAGGATTCTTCTCCAGAGGTGTATCTACAGGTCTTTGTGGTTCTTTAAATTTTCGATCTTCTTCTTGAGCTTCTTCATTCATGGTTGTATCATGAACTCTGGGTGCTTCTGCTTCTTCGGATTCTTCAGTAGGTTTCTTTTTGGATTTGTTGTAAGCTGTGTCTTCATCAAATGTCACATAACTGCTGATGTCAATATTTTTGAATCCTGGGAAGTATATTCTGCAAGCCTTTGAGCTTTCAGAGTATCCCACAAATATACCCTTCTTTCTTGAAGGATCTAATTTAGTCCTCTTCTCCTTTGGAATGTGTATGTACACTGGATAGCCGAATATTCTAAGATGTTTGACTTCTAGTTTCTTGCCGGAGAAGACTTCTTAAGGAGTCTTGTTATCGAGTACTCTATGTGGAGTACGGTTCTGTACATACACCGCTGTTCGGGCAGCTTTCGCCCAAAGATGCATAGGAAGGTCTTGATCATGAAGCATTGCTCTTGCAGCTTCCATGATAGTTCTATTCTTCCTTTCCACAATCCTATTATGTTGTGGATTATAAGGGGTGGACAACTCCCTCTTAATACCTGATTCTTTGCATAGCTCTTTGAATTCATTTGAAGTGAATTCTCTGCCATTATATGATCGAAAAGTCTTGATCTTATTTTCAATGTGATTCTCAATCAAGGCTTTGAATTCCTTGAACTTGCTGAATAGTTTGTCTTTGTTCTTCATGAAGTAAACCCATGTCTTCCTAGAAAAATCATCAATAAAGGAAACATAATATGCATACCCACTTAGTGAGTTTGATGACATAGGTCCGCATACATCCGAGTGGATGATTTCCAAGATTCCCTTTTCTTTGCTTTCGCTGCTTGGAAATGTCTTCTTTGTATTCTTTCCTTTCGCACATCCCTTGCAGACCCCATCATGTTTTGCTTGGATTTTTGGAAGACCTTCAACAACTTTTCTTGCAATAGGTAGTGCTCTGTAATGCACATGTGTAAGACTTCTATGCCAAAGTTCACTTGGCTCTACTATGTCATGGACCAAGGCTTGTTCTGGATGACCCTTTAATTTGTACAATCCTCCTTCTTGTTCTCCAATAACCATTGCATCATCGATAGTCTTTCCTTTTGGCCACATGATGACTTGACCATCTATGAATGCAACCCACATTCTTTTTTCATCTAATGCCGATATGGAGAGGAGGTTCTTCTTGAGTCTTGTCACAAACAATATTTCCTTCATTGTTAGAGACTTTCCAGAGTCTAGTTTATAGGAAGATTCCCCACTACCTTTTATTGGATATTGGTAGTCATCTCCTAGCTTCACCTTGTGAGGTGATTCATGTTCTGACAGTCTCACAAAGGATTCCTTGATTCCTGTCATATGTTTGGAATCCACGCTATCTATGAGCCATTCATTGCTTCCTTGAGTAATGTTTCCTGTGAGAGTGGAAATCAAAACATATTCATCCTCGCTTGAAGAATCTTCACTTTCATATCTGGTTCTTTTCTTGGATGGTTCATCATCCTCTGCAGCATGAGCATGATGTCTTCTTTTGTTGCTCCTTTTTGTTAGTTTTTGTTTCTTAGGATAATTGTTTGCATAACGTCTTGCTTCATCACATGTATAACATATGACTCTTGACAAATATTTTCTAGTGTTATCTTTGTGATAGTGCTTACCTCTAGGGTGATGAGATCTTCTTTTGGTTGACTTGGAGTGTACTATGAGAGCTTGATATTCACTTCTCGTCTTTTCTTCTCGAGTTGCTATCCGAGATTCTTCTTGAGAACACTCTTCCCATAGTCTACTGAACTTGACTAACTTCTTTCTAGCACAGATTCCTTGGATGAAAGAATCCCATGACCTAGGGAGGCCATTCAAGGTAGTTGTCACAATCTCTGCATTTTCCACTTCTTCATCTACTGCTTCTAGTTTTTCCTTGATCTGAGAAACTCTTATGAAGTAAGACTGGATTGTTTTTTCATTCTGAATCTTCACATTCTTCAGTTGGTTTCTTAGAGTCATCTTCCGGTTTGTTTTCTTCCCTTCAAACAATTTGGTTAGGGCATCAAACATAGCTTTAGGTGTCTTTAGGGAGGACACCTGTGGTATGAGATGATCCTTTATAGAATCGACAATGATTCTCTTTGCCATAACCAACTTCTTCTTTTGCAAGGCCTTAGCCTCATCTCCCTCTGGAACTAGAACCTCCTCATGGATGTAGGAGTCTAACTCATTCTCTTTAAGGACCAGGGAGATCCTATAGTTCCAAGCTCGGAAGTTATCAGCTCCCTCAAGCTTTTCATCAAGCTTGGTGTGATGAGACATCTTAACTGAGAACCTCAAATGGAAATACAAAAGATTTTAGATCTTACCAAGTCAAGATGTTGGATTTGAATTTTGAGTTGAAATCCTGCAGAGCTAGTTCAGGAGCAAATTAGGGTTTTGATTTTTCGGAGTTCTGTCCAACCAAATGCTTTGAAATTGATCCCTAACTTCTATTTTGGGGAGGAGATCAATTTAGGCTTGGGCTCACTGAAAAATTCCTCTTCTGTGAAAAGCCCTAATTTTCGGCAGCACTGTTGAGTCCAAAACTGAAAAACCTCAGAATTGGATTCTGCTTCGACAGAAAGATGCGCCCTAAGGAGGAGAGTTATTCCACCTTACTTTTGCTGAAAATTTGTGGAGAGAGATCCAAAAAGTAGGAATCCCTAGTTCCCGCAGCTGCACAATATCATCATCTCAGGTTAGCTCTGATACCATGTTAGTTTTTCAACATTCAAGCTAGCATTATGTTAGGATCTTTAATTGATAGAACAACAAGTACAACAATCAACCACAAGAGACAATGAACACAGTGTTTTTCCTCGAGGAAACCATAAATGGAGAAAACCCCGCAACTTCCTCAGAGATAGAATTATCACAAAAGCTAAAACCACAAAACCGTAAGATGCTCTCCCGACAGTAGTAACCTTCTTCTTGTCTAGCCCCAGTGTCTTCTCCTTCCTCAACTATGTGCTACAGTTGAGTGTGTTTGTGATGTATGCTAAATAGAGAGTCCAGCTCTCTATTTATACTAATCCCGACATGAATAAAACCCTACTAGGGCTGACCTCTCCTAGGAGAGTCTAATAAACCTAGTGCCCTGGAACTGCGGGGACTTTAACCCTTCGACAATAGGAGGGTTACCCACAATGACTTGACATGACTTGTTTACATTATTGATTCTCTCGATCGGAACATCGGGGCATGACATAACATGATAATATCCTGGAATAAACATCGGGTTACAATAGATAAGAAATACAAGTGAATACATTTCGAAGTTACAATTACGTCAACATGGGAATCAGACTCTTTTGTGAAGGCATTGTCCCTCGGCATTCCACTAACTAGTTTTGTTTGCAGATCCATTCCAGCAACAAGCGCTCTTCTTTTCCTCTTCCTCCTTCAATCTTTTTAAAATCAATCCGATTACTTGTTTTGCAGCTTTAAAATTGTTTAGATCTATCAATTTAAGAATTCATTTTACATAGATCTTGCTGTCTTAAAACTCATAAACTAGATCCATTCCTAAAGAAATTTTACAAGCATTCTAGATCGAGTTTTAGGGAAAATTTTCATTTTTCAAGACTGTGAAAGTAGATCTAAAGCTTGTTGAATGCATGGTTGTTTCCTTAGAATCTAAAAATTTATATTCAGCAAGTTAAGTGCTTCATATTGGCTTCCCCAAAATCAGATTTCCTTGGTTCTTTTTCTGCTTCTTTAAAAATAGTTTTAACTTAGAATTTCTGGGTAAAAAGTGTGTTCATCCAAAAGTACTTTCAAAGTAATTTTGGGAATATTTAACTGTGATAATATTTCTGGTTTTTAGTAGGTATAACAGAAAAGAGGAGGAGGTGCTGTTCGGAAATCATTTTTGGACCATTCGAACCCCCCCAGGGGGTCTCCGTCTTCCCGAAATTTCAAAATTTCGCAATTTGTAAACCTTTGGTATCATTCCTACAAGGAACAAGTGGATTAATTTTAGTTTACTGATATTGTAATTTCTTCTAATAAAAGGAAAAACCTCTTTGAATAGGCTCTTTCGAGCCTATTCACCATCCCCCCCGAGGGGGATTCGCGTCCGTGTCATTTTTTACATTTTTTCATCTTTTTTCAATCTAGTGTAGTTCTAATCTATAGGGGTAGTATAATTTGACTTATAATAATTGTCATATTCTATATCTGGTGGTTTCAAAGTAATTTTAATACTTACCCCACGAGCTTCCTTTTAAGCCGAAAGGTGAAGAAAGGGTCGTGGTAGTCTAATTAGAAAATTGTGGTTTGGTTATTTGTTTATGATTCATTTGCTATCATTAATTGTTTTGATAATCCTAATAAAATCAAACCCTCCTTGATTCCCCGATTGAGGTCCACTTGGACCGAAAGAGGTTCTTGGAGGGTTTTCTTTTTAATAAGAACACCTCTTTTAAAATTTTCTAAAAATAACAAAGACTCCAGTGTGTATGCTCTGTACTTGGATGCGGTTCGTTCGATCAATCAAGCTGCATCAAAATCACTTGAGTGACTAGATTAATTAGTCTTCACCTCCCAAATTGACAAACCATCAGCCGAAAATCCAACGCCTCGAACAAATTGTAAGCGGTGGCAAAATACCCAAAGGAGTGGGAACAACTGGAAAGTGACCTCGAGGTGCCGATCTCTGTCACACTCTAATGGGTGCATTATGAACAACAGTCTTTGAGACTCTGTTCCAGCCCACAAACACCTTGGGGGTAGCCATGAAAGTTCACTTTTGGACATACTCCAAGTACCCCTCGGGTATATCTGGAGTCCCCTTTTCGCCTAATTTAATTCATTCCACATTAATTTAAAATCTACCAAGAGACATTTGCAAAACATTCTTTCAAGCGCATGCAAGCACATTATTTTCTCTGTTGATTCCATTTAAGGCACTGGTGATTTACTTGATCAATTATTTCGATTATATATATATTGAGTGTTATTACTGTGCTTATCTACTTTAAATCTTGCATCTTGTTATCTTTTGTTTCCACTGGTTAATTTCAAAACTCCTAAACAACTTAATCAATATAACACCATCACACTAAGTAATTAGCCTTAGTAATTTAATAGGGTCTACCCCCCTTGGTTTTGTTAGGATTTAGCCTGAACGGAGGAGACAAGAACAAGGTGACAGCCTTGACTCGAGACTTTCCCCCAAGGACACACTGAGTGGCTTGAAGATTTCCGCCACGTAACCCAGGTGTGTGAAAGGTGGCAACACTTTTTGGCGCCGTTGCCAGGGATAAATCTTTTTATTCTCGGAGTACAACTTCTGTTTTCTTCTTTTTTGTTTTGACTTTGTTTGATGAATGCTTAGAGTAGATATTTAATTTTCATTTGGCGACTCCACTGACTTTTTTTAGTTTTTTATTTTTACAAAGAAAAGCAAAAAATATTTTTGTGAGATTTCTTAAATGTATATTTTTATTCTCACATGGTGACTCCATTGAAGGGATAGAACCCTTGTTTCTCACAATTTTTTTTGAGATTGATTGTGTGTAGGTGAGCCCATGTAATAGTAAAATTTAAAGCTCAACTCCATTTTTTTTCAATTCTAGACATTCTCCATGATCACTTATTCTTGATATGGATATTAAAAGAATAGAAATTGTTGCTCGAGCTTCCTATGATTGTCTTCCCATTGATTTCTCTAGGATCCCTGGCTTTCCTAATCATCTCATTAGTGAAATGACATCTAAGAAAACATAGATTTTAATGTATATGTTTTTTTATCTAACTTGTAGAGGTTCCTAGTGGAAGGGATTTTCATACTTCTCCCCCTCTATAGGATAATGAGGTGACATAAATCACCCTCAAGGATATATCTGGACCGTAAAATCTATTATATAGGGAAATATTAGAAATTCCTTGTGATAATGATAGTTGATGATCAATGTTGAATATGGTAGAGAATGTTGATTATTTTATGGATCTATCTTGGAGGGTTGGATCCCATAGTGCTCTTAAGTATATTGTTATCGTGAGGAGAAGGACTTAGGTGTTGGGGAGATATAATTGCGATATAATGTTTGACATCCCCAATTTTAAGCTTGAGGTTGCAGTGCTTCATTTTATGATATATTTATAAGATTATGGGGCATGTTTTGCACCATGATGAGGTTTGATTGTATTTTTCAACACATATCTATGCTAAATTTGTGTTACACATCACTTTTTTATGCTCCGAATGGGGGATGTAGTTATGACCATACAGATGCTCGTAGTAACAATTATTTTGTACTGCCTCCCACAATATTGGTACCATCATCAAGCATGGGTATTGTTTTACCTAAGGAATTGGTTAACCCATCCCATCTTGGAATTGAGGAGAGGGATACCATCAGCATGACATTGGTCAATAATTTAATTTCTCTAGTTAAGGAGAGATCTAGACCATCACCTATTTCTATGCCACTTGATTTTTGTTTTATGAAATATATTATACATGGGCTGATACCTTACAAGGATTTATTGCAGTATGGTATAAGAGCTTGACATGTGTTTTTTCAATTGCATGAGATATGCAGACTAGCTCATTGAGGTGAGGTATAAATTTGTATAATTATGTACACTTAAATATCTTTATTAGTCATCAATTGATCATCTTAATACATGTAGAATCAATAAATTAAGAAATTTTATTTTGATTTTATAACATGCAAATGTAGACATTACTAGATGAGATTTACTCCAATGAACAATCGATTTCTCATTCACATATTATATATGGAGGTGACTTAATTGGACCATGGTTGAATTCTAAAAGTTTCAATTGATATAAATTGCACATATGCACTTAAATATATTTGGAATTGGTTATTTCATCCTAACTTTCTTCACATGTCCCTTGTTCAAATTGTATAAGGTAAAGGCAAGGGCATTTCCAATAATCCTCCACCCGTGCGTGAGCATAAGCCCATAAATGGCAAGCTGGATGGATAATGAATGTATTTCATAACATGCTCATCTATAGTGTTTTAGGAAACCTTCAATCCATAAATGTCCTTTTGTGCGCCAACATAGGAAATATCGGCACTCGGACGGAGAAGTGCCATTTGGGTTGATAACAGATGCCCCCTAATGTGTGAGGTCAGAGGGAAGCAATGGCCGAAATACATTATAATCTTTATCTTTGGAGAACTTAGAAATCCAATGGAGCAGAGGTAGTACCTGAAACAAATACATAATAATGTCATATACAAAGTCATATCTGAGGATGCTATGTTCAATATACTGGAACACTAGCTCCTTTACAATATTTGAGTACATCATATGATACGAGTACAAGACCACGTATATTACAAAGGTGGATCAAAGCCACAATATACAATAATGATGAGTCTTCAAAGATCTGGAAGCTGTGTACATAAATGGAACATAATCTTGCGCAACTTAGTCCATAGGTGAGGAACTAAAGTCTTCATAAACAATCCCAAAGAACTCGTACAATCCAAACCATGTGAATAAATGTAGGCTAAAGTCGAACATGGAAAGGATTCAACAGTTTGTCAATTAATAGGTGATAATCGACAACTGAAGCAAAGGAATTCACCAATGATAAAAGTGAATCCTGAGGTACTATCATCAAAACTCTAGGTCTTCGTCATCAAGAAGTACTGAAAGGAAACCATGCTGTGATAAGGAAGGCAATAGTTCCTCCAACAGATCACACGAGTGACTAGGAACTGGGAAAAAGAAGGGAGAAAAAATAGATAACAGATATAACAATGATGGGATCAGGATAAAGATCAAACATTGGGTTGAGTCCTTGAATAGTGAGCATGCAACAGAGATGACCCAAGGCAGATTTTAACTTATAGATAGAACAACTAGACTTATCTGTCATGTAGGAGACATGATCAGATTCCCCAGGTATAACAGACAAGAGGAGGAGTAGTAAACTCAAAGTAATAGCTGAACTGAAAGTGAACACTGAGACATGGGTATCGAAAAAAATAGAGAGTGCTATGTTCAAGGATGACATGTTGCCACTAACTGAAAACAAGAGAAAACTTCTTCCTTACCTTCCCTGTTAAATTTTAACGAGTCCAGGAAAGTCAACTTGGATCTCTCTTCATTTTTTAACAAGCTTGAAGAGAAGAGAAAATAATGCTTGATAGTGTCATTGATTCGTGGATTTAATGAGCCCGAACTAGTACATGCTCTGTTGGTGTTTTCACATTTAGAGAGTTTGAAAACTCCAAAGAACACTCCAGGGGGGTCCTTTTTCATCCAATTTAGTCTCCTGAGGTTGGAAAAGTATAAAACATACCACATAAGAACTCTCTTAACTTCCGTAGAAGAAAAGGTGAACCTTTTTCGTACTTAATCAGGGAGGTCCGAAAAAGGTTAAATTACCACCTACCCAACGCTCCTTCCAAAACAACATGAATAGCTTGAGTTTTACGAGTGTGAAGGAAAGCAAGATACCTTTCTATCTCAACTGTATCAAGATTAAGACAGTTAGCTATAAGTGATGGTTCACCTGGAACTTCACTTACTCCTACCGGTTCAAATGAACCGTCCGTGTCCAATCTCCGCCTTTGGGGTGGAGGTGGAGGTTCCAATGTGATGAGAGGAGGATGGTTTTGCAACCTTCTTGACCTTCTTATAGGTTTGTACTCCACGATTGAAAATTTAACAAATCAAACCCTAAATCTGACTAAAAACAGACAAAACCACAGAGCACACAGTATAAAAATTCCTAAATTCTCAAACAGTAAACAAGGGTGAAAGATATGCTTTCCCAAAGAAAGCTGAAGAGCGATTACTTGGCGTCCTTGAAGTGGTTCTTAGGCACAAGCGAAGAAATCACTCACTTCCCTCCCACACTTACAACAAGGTTTACCTTCCAAGACCATCCAAGGTGAACCAGAAATAGCCTTCCGGTTTACCTAGGTATGAACCCTAAATGTCAAGAGACTAAAAGCTACCTTAGCTATACCAACAGTCTGGGGGGACAGTCGCAAGCCAGAAATATCCTTCCAGTTTACCTAGGTATGAACCCTAAATGTCAAGAGACTAAAAGCTACCTTATCTATGCCAGTAGTCTTGGGGGACAGTCGCAAGATATGTAACTTAGAAAACATTAAGAGTCTTTTTAAAAGAAAGTATTTATCACAAAAATATTATGAAGATAAGGCCAAAGAATTTTATGAACTAATTCTAGGAGCAATAACTATGAAGGAACTCTGCAGTAAGTTTCTAAGCCTGCTTCATTACATTCCTTACATAATTGATGAAAAACCCAAAATACAACGACTCCTTAGTTGTTTTCCTATCACGTTCAAATAATGGATTGAGTATGACAATCCAAAGATGCTAGAGGAAGCGACGAGAAAGGAAAACTTTTGTTATGGCCAAAACAAAAATAAAAGGAAAAATATACCATCTTGGAAGAATAAAAGGCCAAATAATTTTGATCCAAGAAAGAAGCAGATTAATTTCCACAAAAATACATGAAACAACTATAGGGGATAACAGGGTAATAACTACAAAAGATTTAAATTGCATAATTCTAAAGTAAAAGAACCTACTAGTAGTGTATCCCTCCACTACTTTAAAGACTGCCCAGTAAGGAAAAAGAATTTTAATGTTCATTCTATCTAGGAAGCGGTTATAGTTGGGGACATGGCAAGGAGCATATCCAGAATTTGTGCTGCATTGGAAAACCAACAAGTAGATCATTAGACTTCTATGGTTGAAATAAAAGGCATGATAAACAAACAACCTATCTCTATTCTAATTGATCCAGGTGCAAGCCTAAGTTATATATCACCTAGAATAGTTGAATTATGCAAATTAGTACTGGAAAAGTTTGATAAGTCATGGCTAGTATAGTTAGCCACTGGTACAAAACAAAAAGTTACTATTCTTATTAAAAATTATAAATTGATGATGAATGATTTTGTTGGGACTCAGGATAGTAGGGAATATTTCATGTAGAATTCTGCCTAAGTACAGAGGATGAAGCATCAAGAAAAAGGGAAGGATGCTGTGATAGAAGAAAGAAAGAGAAGAAGAAGACAAAGAGAAGGCATGGGACAAGGAATCTGTGCCAGATGAGTAAGCCATGGAAAAAGGACAAAATGAGATATGAGATGACATGGCAGAATATCAGCAGAAGCAGGCGTGTAAATAAGTGTAACAACAAGAAAATGACAGTAAGGAATAACACAGAAAATTATAGTCCTTTACAATCATGGGTACGAGCTCATCTAGATCCAACGGAAACCGCACACGTGAAGGCATCTTTGTAAGTCAGGCCAATAATGCCTTTTTTATGTGTTACTAGAATAGGAAAGACAACCTGTTGGTTGAAGATAGTAAGTCAGATGGGATAGCGACTGAAGAGGAGTATGTAATGAGTCTGTATCGAGTTTGTATTGAGTCTATAACAAGCATGTATGAGATCTATATCGAGTCTATAATGGGGCTATAAAAGAAGGAACCCAAGCTGTAGATGGGCTAGTTGGTTTTAGATGAATAACAGATACAACATTTTGGAGTAAGATCTAGACTCTTGGAAAATTCATTGGAGTTAGAATTGAGATAAGAATTTTTGGTTAATGACTTTAGATCGCTAAGTGCATCAGAGTAGTGGTTTTGCAGTTGAGTGCGCAGAGAAGTAGAGAAGGTTGAGTCGATATAGGCTGTGTGCGTATCACTAGTAGGAGTAGAGTAGAAAGAGAAAGAGAGAAGATCATAGAGCATGAGAGGGAGGAAAAGTCTGTAAATATAGAAGATAATATCTTAAATAAAGTATACATCTTTTTGCACAGACAAATGAATAACACCTTGTGGTTTTTTCTCAGATGGGTTTCCACGTTATATGTTGTGTATATGTGTGAATGTTGAAGTAGCTTAGTTAAATGTGTGAATTTTGTGTTGAATGACTGGTTGACTATTGTGCTACAACTAGATAAATGTATGACTGTAGAATTATATTAATGAATAGGCTAATGCTGTCTGTTCATTGTTTTTTCACTTAAGTCGCATAAAGAAGGGTCGAATCATAGATTGGTATTGAATTACTGTGCATACAAGTAACCCTACTTCCCAATTTTCGTTGGAAATCTTGGTGCAGAACCAAGGTACTAAACACCCTCCCATACAAACTACGAAAACATGGTTCTGGCAGTTACCCATAAAACTGAGATATCTTAGGTGAGACGACATATGTGTCGCAGGTGCTGCCGGATGAGCTTTGTTCCATTGGGACGATATCTTGGGATTTGTTGTGCTAAGAAGAAGGGACTGAATGGAATAAATCCAACAAATGGTTCCATTGCTGGGACCTTGAAATGTTGTGGTGAGGGATATGTTGTGGCATCCCACGAAACCAGAAATCCAAGACTGGGTGGACTTCAAAGAGCTAAAGTTTGCATGAAAAGAAAGTGAAGGATCTCGGTGGAACCCAACAGAGTGGTTGGGCTTGTACATTTATTCGTAAATTTACAAGATTTTCTTTTCTGATTTTCCCATTGTGTTGCATGAGTGGTTGTCTAAGTTGGCAATCCAAGAAAGGAATTTTCAAGGAGGAGAACCAAGAGAGTGGATCCCTTACTTGATTGACTGAATAGAAAGAATAAACAAACCTATATCAAGGGATGTGGATTTTTGGGTAGATAGTATCCTAAAAGGATATATTAATGAGTTTTCTATTGACACAATAACCTCATATAGTGAGGCAGAGAGAATTTTTTTTCAAGGATCACACAACAGATACCTGTCATCTTTAAAGACGTGGATAAAAATGATTTTATGTGAAAAATGAATTATTTGAATGCAAGAATGAATAGAAAAGGGTGGATATGTCTTAGCAGAATCCTAGAGTGAGATGTTCCCAGGAGATAATGAAACTGAACTAGAGCCAGGATTTTTAAGAAGTGGAAGAAGATTAAGATCTAGTAAAAGAAGAAAAACTGTGTTAGAACGAGGGAGTTGCAACACAGATTGAGAAGAAGAAGGTTACGAGTTTGCATCATACTTAGACGAAGGATCTTGTGATGAAGAGGATGAATATCAACTGATCTTAGAAGGATACAAAGAGTCAGAAGAGTCGACTGAAGCTCCAGAATAAGAACGTGCTTACAAATTGCCTACAGTACCAGAGGTAAGATCACCAGACCTATCTCCAAGTAATTGTGTAAATACAAGTACTACTGACACTGTAAATAGCTGAAAAGGAAGTCCAACTAGTCCAAATTTTGTTTCAACTGTATCAGTAGCAAATACAATGTCTGGAGCTGACATTAAGATCCCAATATTTAATGGAAATGGGTTGGAAGACCTAGAACATCATTGTTTTTTTTGTGACGCTATCTGGGTTGTATGACATATCCAGGATGAGAATATCAAGAAAGAACAAATGATCACAACTCTGCGAGGTCATGTGCTAGACTGGCATATGGAATTTTCCATCGTACCAACATGAGTGCTCCTAAAAAAACTCAATGAGATTCGACTGGGTTTGAATGATCAATTGAAAGAGCCGAATTTTGAATCACAATGCATCAATGAGATCAAAGAGATTAAGCAGCTACCAATAGAATATGTTTGGGACTTTGACCAAATATTTAAGACATTAATGGCCAAAGTGATTTTCCAAATGTAAAATGTGCAACAAAAGGAATGGTTTATTGCCACCTTGCTACCACATATTCGAACCCCATTGATCCAACAAAAACTTGTGTCATAGACATAGGCTCTTGAAATAGCAATGAAATAAGAATCCTCTCTAGTTGGAGACACTGGCTCAAGAATGATGCAATTCAGTTGTAGCTATTGAATCTTACGGTGCAGCTCTAGGACATTAAAAGAGGAAATGAAGTTCAAGAGAAACTATAGTGTACAAGATGCAGAACAAATGGACACCATAAAGATAATTTCTCGATGCTCATGAACTATGTCACAATAGGTGTGCCAAACCCATTAAACACACAAGGAATGCCTTGGTGTAGAATATGCTAGACTAGAGGTCACAAGTTCGAGGAATTTCTGTACTTACAAAAGATTGTAAGTGCACCCACTAGTATGTATTGTAAATTTTGTAAGTCAGTAGGTCATGGTGAGAAATACTACAGAGCCCTTTAGCTGCTGCAAGAAAAAACAATGGATACCTACTTAATGAAAAATGAAAAGTTGAACGAGTGCAACCTCAGTATCATCCCGCGCAATATCAACAACAACAATATCCTCAACCGCAATACCAACATAATCAATATCATCAACAACAACAATACCCTTCGCAAAGGGGGGGTGGGAATTTTAGAGGTCTAGGACAGCAACCAGGAGGAGGATTTGGTTAAGGAAGAGGCCAAATAGTATGTTATAATTGTGGGAAACCAAGACATTTTCCCCAATATTGTCAAAGTCCTTCAAAAAATTGTACATATTTTAAAGCATTTGATCACACTGTTGAATAGTGTCTGTAGCTTATTGTAAAATGGAAGGATAGAATTATTGTTAACCCTAACCCGATGCAGAATCTGAATCCAAACCCTAATCTAAATATTCAAATGATTTATGCTGAACCCAGAAAACCCCACATTATTGTAGTCACAAGAGGAGGTGATGCGGTAGGAGCAGACCAAAATACACAGCAAGGACAACCACAAGTGAGACATGTGACATAAAATAAATCTTTGCTAGATTTCCAACAAAAGAAATAAGTCTTCTTAAAGGTGCAACAAGACTTTGCTGATACCAATCAACCATCAACATCTGGACAAGCTAGAGCTATGCCTTAACGATTTGAACAACTAATCAGGAAGCCAGAAATGAAAAAGGTTAGTAAGCTTAAAGATTTTTTTAAAAATTGTTTAGCACTAATCCATGATAAAGATGTTGTCACAGAACTGACAACACTCATAGAGGAAACTGCCGAAGACCTCCGACCTGAAAAAAGAGTTAATCATATCAGGAGAAAAAAAAACTGAGAAATGCAAATGACTGCATAGATAGGAGATTATGATATTGACTATATTGTTGACATAGATATGTCAACAAGGGTTCACTTTCTGTCGACACCCTTAACTCAACAATCTCCTTGAGCACTAACCCAGACAGGTTTTAACCTATCCAACAACACCCGTAGAGAAGATGATGTCTCACCCGAGATGTTCAAGGGAGGACTATCAGAACCATGTTTTTCACAGTACAAAGGATGATTTTGCACATCTATTGTTCAACTATCACAACATTAATTCACAAATTCAAGCATTGGTTCATGATCACAGGTTCATACTAACATTCATAAGATTGCATAAACCATTCAGATTACAGTAATACAAAACAAACCGATCATTTTAACATGATTTAAAACATAAAAACATCACATCATTTAGAAAGAATCATCATACTGTGGTATTCATCCATTCACATCATATCGCAGGAAAACAGGAAAATAAAAAGATGCAAAAGACGCAGTGTTTCCATCAATCTCCGTCATGTCATATTACTTTCGCATCAAAACCGCAGGCTCTCAAAATAGTTTCAAAATTCATATCACACATCCAAATATGTTTTTAACATTACATGTCACATGCCCCAATTTTGTAAAATAATATTATCTTATTTTGATTTTATTCCAAGACATTATGTTAAATTTAATACTAAGTTGTAAATGATGACTCAGCAGAGTCAAGGATATTGAATGTAATTCTGAATATTTTAATATTAAAGAAATAAAAGTGGAGACAACAGCTTGGGAGAGCTGTTAAAAAGAGTGTTACTGGTCAAGTTGGTGGAGGATACTAGGTGGAGAGAAAATAGACAAGTGGCAGCATCCTCAAACACTTCCAATTTTGCAGGTGGAAACCTCCCTACATTTGGGGTCATGATCCCCCAAGAAAGTGGGATCAGAGCAGGTGGCTCAACTAATGACAACTAACTCAAAAGACCCAGGCAATCTTAATAAAAAATCCCATTGAAGAGAGCTGAGGCTGCTCATTCCAGGAGAAGAATCATTTAGGTGAATGTACTTTAAGGAATTCATTTGGAAGAGAATTTTTGTGGAAGGTGTTTGAGGGGTAAACTGCAAGAATTAGTGATCTAGTGCAGCTTTCCAGCTGAAATATCTTGTTGCAGAGTGCAGAGTTGGTATTGAGTCATTGGACTAGTACTTTGTTGTTTTATCCACCCAGTCCCAGCCAAAGAGACCAGGAACAGGCTTGGGGGTCCTGAGAAGTCGCTGTTTGAGCGCTCTCCAGGAGTTGGTAGGGAGGAATGGCCTCCCAACACTGTTGTCATCCAACTTTAAAACAAGTTCTACTATCTTTTAATTTCTGTGTTAAAGTTTATATCTGAGTATGAACAAATAATGAATGATTTATATGTTATGTAGTGAACTGTTAAGCTTGAAATCTCTTAGTTGTTTTAATGCTGAATCTGTACTTTGATGAAAAATAATCCTACCTATGTTTTTCCCCATATGGAGTAAACCAGATCGTACTCTAGCATAGGTAGTGTGTTTAAAATGAATGAAGTATGATAGGAATCTGAAATGAATAGAGTACTTATGTTTTTCAAATTATTGAAATATTTTCTTTCAGTAGATAGTGCTTCCAGAAAGAATATTAATCTGTTTAGTAGGGTTGTTGTTAGAACCAGACTGTGTATTAAGAATACTAGAAAAAGAATAGGATCATATTATTTTACTAATAGCAGTATGTTCAAGGATGTAAGTCATTCTTTTACACAGTACCTTCTTTTATAAACTATACATCTACACTGAAATAGAAGAAATAGAAATGTCAGTTAAATGCTTATTATTTATGTTAAGTAAGGATGTAAATATGGTTCTGTTAGTTTATATCTTTTCCTAATAATAATAGCTATTTTACCTGCAACTATCTGAACTCTAAGGATTGGTAACCTAATTAAATTCTGAAGATAAACTAATTTGAGATAAGGAATATAATAAATAAGAACTTAATAACTCTTACAATATTCTTCCTCTTAGAATTAAAATAACTAAAAGACAGTAGTAAGCTATGCATAAAGTATTATTAATAAGGAACTGTCCTTACACTCTTACAGTCAAATTATGTGTAAAGGAGTATTGACAGGTATGAAACTTCTTATTCTTTCACCAAGCTTACAAAAATAATCTTATTAAATAAACTCAACTATTATAGACTGTTCTTAGTCTTTATTAATAATATATATATGCAAATATAAACTTAAGAGAATACCGTATTCACAAACAATATTATTATTAACACAAATAATATTATTATTAACTTAAACAATATTGTTTATAAATCGAAAGAAATTCTTTTACAAGCTGGAGTAATTTTTTAAAAGAAGAACAAAGATTATTTCTACAAACCCTAACCTAGAATTCTTTAAGCCATTGAAATAATTTTAAACTCTTGTGACAGTAATCGAATTTAACAAAATAACAGTATAGGAATCATCATTATAAAAGTTAAATAGGGTAAAACCCTAGCTCATATTTCTGAGCAAAATCTATCTGTTTTCTTTATATACATTATTAACCTAGGAAAAACCATAAGTTTAGTTCTTTTTTAACCATTAAAAGAACCAACTAAATTTAATACATAGAAATGAAATACAATATTGAACAACATATACAAAATATATACTTATAAAAGAAAACTGTTTCTTTTTATACAAATAGGGTGTACTTGTGAAAGCGAAATACAGGGTTAAAAACCCTTATAATGATCACAATTACAAATATCAAAACATTGAAGTAATAAACCAAATTTATATAATTATGTAACCATTAAGTCACTAGGTTATTATAAAATTCTCACAGTCCTTTAAGGACAAAACAATAGACTGTGTAATTATTATAAACTAGAATAATTTATTTCAAAACGAGGGTTTCCACAGAATAAACCCTAGTTCATAACTCTGAATAAAAACAAGCAAGAATTAAATTACAACTGTAAGTAATAGTATTAAAAACGTTAATTATAAACCCTTACAGAGTACAAAAACTTCACTTACGGTCAAGAAGGGTAAAAACCCTGAATCTTACGCAGAGCGTAAGGTTAACATTTGATAAATCGAAACAAGCCTGAAGACAAAACTGTCTTTACAAGAACTATTAATTTAAACATGTCGTAAAGCCAAACATCAAACTAAATACATTGCTCAGTTAAACCGAGTCTACGCATCGACTAGTGAGGGTTTGAAACTGGGTATTCCAACAAACAACCTGTAAAACTAAACCACATAACTTATGGCGAGCTGAGGAAGGCTTCCCCAAAACCCTGGGTGAATCCAAATGACCACCCTGTTACAAGTAGGGTGAAAACCCAACACATGGACCACGTGGCTTACCCGAACTAAGCCATGAGCCATAGCATTTGAAGGCAGTCTGCATACTTCCTCAAACGTGGATGTATATGGCCACGAGCCCCTGCAAAATTTTTAAAATACAAAATTCAGAAGTAAATCAACTTACGAATCATTTATGCTATTGTAATGGCATATACACCTGCTGCATTTAAATGAACACTAAAAAAATAACATGTACCTATCTTTTGAAGCAATGAACAGGCTCATAAATGATCTATCACCAACTGGCTTTACAAACTATAGACCCAATAGTCTATAAAGACTGAACCTCACGCAACAGCAAGCCATGAGGACAACGAAAGGGAGCTAGAGTAGACAATGAGCCACAAGGACGATGAAAGGAAGATTACACAGATAGCAAGCCAAGGGAAACGATAATCTCTACAAAGCTTGTAGAGTGAGAACCCACAACCACTGAGAATGGATTTTAAAACCACACGCCGGTGACAAGTGCAACACGAAACCAATACTCAAGACAACTGGAGCAGAAGAGGACCGACGACCGCCATGAAAGCCAAGTAGAGCAGCCTCAAGGGCCAGCACGAACTGCGGGGAAGAAATGATAAGGGTTAGGGTTACGGTGCCTCTTATATTTTCCACGCTTGGTCAAGAGATGACCACATGGTCAGTAAATCAAAACCATGCAATGGATCAATCTTCTATAGTGCCCGCATAAAATGATATCCAATTATTTAATCATTGGAACGAGGACTAAACTATATCATCGGCCCAATAATTGCCTTGCAAATCGATTATACCATGCATTAAATCTTATGCTAGTTTAATAGTATAACATCAACGATATGATTATGTTGACCTAGCTAAACCTTGGTTAATGCCAAAATCGTTCATGCATAAGACTCATTCCACAATTTAACCTTATGTTATTGTTGGGATATAGGGCAAACCCGGGCTTTATACCATTAAATTCGCACCAACAAAAGACCCACAGTGTTGGCCCTTTCGGAAACAACTTGGGAACAGGTTGCAGTCTCACCCGAAACAGCTATGGGGTGCCGCAGAATCAGGTTTCTGCAAGCATAAGAGGGATATTACTGTACCTTTAGCTTCTAACACTTATAATCATACAATGCAGATCTTTAATAGTTACTTATTTAGCTTCGCGGTTAGATAAACAAACAGTGCCTTGCTTAACCCTTTCCTGGGAATTCCAGCGAAGTTTAATATTTAGCAGTGATCTTACTTATCAGATATATTTTTATCAATGCATAAAGAACATAACAACAACACAAAAAAAACCACAACACACGATATAACGTGGTTCACCCCCAGTGTAGGGGCTACGTCCACAGAACTGTGTTTTATTCAACTCTTTACAAAAACCACAGTTCTGATCTGCGCACTCAGCTGCAGATCCCTTCAATTCCTCAAAGCCGTGCACACAGCTGCAGGCTTCTGTGCACACAGCTGCAGAGGTCATCCACGCACACAGCTGGGACTTAACCTTCTCTTACAAAATAGCCTTAGCTTCGCATCAATTCATCTTACCTCAATAGCCTAAACTGACTTCTTTACAAGAGTGCTTATTTATAGTGCACTTATTACAAAACCATGGGCTTAAATCATGGGCACCCCAAACCCTAAACACTGGATTTAAACCATGGGTTTATAACAAAAATAGGACTTTGACTCAACCCCGACACCCCTAAGACTATTTTGAGTCGTAACTCCGCTTACAAACTCCCATAAATCCCCGGAGTTACCCACCTTGAGGACCGTTAGGGTGTGCGCCCCAACAGAAGACTTTCTAGTGTCTCGTCCCGGGACACTCAGCTGCTTTTCTGGTGGTAGAATCTTGTTGGTGAAACATAGTGCGCTGCTTGCTGAAGCCATACATGCGGTTGTCGGTTGCTTGTTCCTTTGCTGGTTAAGGCCTTCTGGATCTATTAGCGACCCCATACTTCGTCTGCTTGTCGAACATTTGAACATCCACAACTTAGGGTCCCCAGAATTGTGTGTCAAGGTGCATAAGACAAACAGCCGCCTCGGTTCTACCAAACCAGGAGGATACATCTTGGGATGTTTCAGAGGTTTCCTATGAAGACCGGTGCTTTTCTTTGTACAGCTTAGAGCGTACTTCTGCCTTTCTTCCTTCCTCTTAGAGCGAACTTCTGCCTTTCTTTGTGCCTTGGTCGAACATGGCTGCACAGGTGGATTGCTTAGAAGGTTCATCAGAGCTCTCTCCCTGACCAATCGTAATAACTCCTGGACTTCACGATCATTCGACATAGTGCTAACTGAAGAAACTCAAAGAGATGCACAATGCAGGAGTTGCAAGTCGGTGTAGCGTCTTATAGAATCTTGCAACAAAATCTGTCATCATGGTGCATTAATGACACCGAATCTGATGGAGTGGCGAAAATCCTGTCCACACGGCGCCAGATTTTCCCAAAATCTCATTATTGCAGGAAGTTAGGGCAGTTCTCGTGCCGGCGCCGCCAAGTGTAGTTTGTCCCATCCGTCACATTTTAGGCTGCGACACACCTTTGATCTTCGACATAACTACTAACTTCAACTTCGCCTTGATAAGTACCTTCAATACAATATGCACCTTCGACCCATCCTGACCTATACAGCAACCAAAATTCAACCTGCAGACTTTGACAATCTTCAACACTTCGTAGCTTTGAGAACAACTTCATTATAGTATAGTACCTAATTCCAACTGTTCTTGGTACTTAGACTGTCCTTCATGCTGTTACTCTTGATCAAGGGGTCCCGGTTTGCCCCTGTACTTCTTTAACCTACTTCCATTCAACATGGAAGGTAAAATTTCTCCATTCAATTTATCTAACTAGACTGCGCCACCATCATTAACTTTCTGCACTATGTATGGTCCTTTCCAATGTGTCTTGAACTTACCCAGGAATTTCATGAATTTTCTGTCATATAAGAGCACAAGATCACCCTGCTGGAACTGCTTCTTCTTGATGTGTCTATCATGCCATGCTTTTTCTCTAGCTTTCTGTACTTGCTGCTGGAACCCTGCAATGAATCTGTCATCTTCAAGTTTTAGTATCTTTGCCAGCCTTTCTTTCATCGTATCTGGGTCATCCATCCCTGTAAAAGTAGATATTCTGAGGCTAGGGACAATGTACTCCACGGGCATGACTGCCTCTTGTCCATAAACCAACCTAAAAGGTGTATGGCCTATCAACTTCTTACAGGTGGTTCTATAAGCCCATAGCACTGCTGGAATTCGAAGGTCCCAATCATTTCTGTTAGCATTGCAAACCTTTGTCAGAGCATGTTCAAGGATCTTGTTAAAGGCTTTGACAGTGCCATTTGCTTGAGGATGATAGGCAGTACTCTTCTGATGATATACTTGAAATTCTTCAGTCAATACTTCAATATTCTTATTTAAGAAATGTGATCCTTGATCACTCATAAGAATTCTAGGACACCCAAATCGTGACAAGATGTTATTGAAGATAAACTTAGCGGCTGTAGCAGCACTATAGGTCTTGACTGGTTGAGCTTCGGCCCAACGAGTAAGGTAGTCAGTGGCTGTAATAATGTATCTTGCTTCGGATTTCTTTGCAGGGGGATTGATAGGTCCAACAAAATCAATAGCCCATTTATCAAAGGGTTGTAAAGTTACCTGCGGAACTAGAGGCATCTCATCCCTCCTGGATGGTTTGCCTGTCCTCTGACAAATGTCACAGCTGTGGCAATATTCTCTTGCATCCTTATGAATTGTGGGCCACCACAATTCGGCTGTCAGAATCTTCTGTGCTGTAGCTTTTCCTGCGTAATGACCTCCTGCTGTGCCAGAGTGTGCCTCAGCCAAAATTAATGGCTTTTCATGCTCCAGGACGCATCTGGGGAGTATTTCATCTGGTCCCATCTTATATAGATGTCCTGCTATTAAGGTAAAGTCGGCTACTCTAACCACCAATTGTTTCTTCTGCTGCGTTGGCATTTTAGCGTGTGCAAAACCTATAGACAAATACTGAACAATATCCTGGAAATAATCATCAACCATCTGGATGGCAAACAACTGGGCATCAGGAATACCTTCGTCCAAGATAATGGGTTCTTCTCCTGACTCGAGCCTCGACAAGTGGTCAGGACCTAGGTTTAGTCTTCCAGGTTTGACTATGATCTCAAAGTCATATTCCTGAAATAGAATCAACCATTTGCATATCCTTCCACCTAGCACAGGCTTGTTAACCAAATACTTCAAAGCAGAGTGATCAGTGAACATCTTAAAATGAGATCCTAACAGATAATGTCGAAACTTCTGTAATGCATAAACCATAGCTAAACCTTCTCGTTCTGTAGTAGTATAATTTTTTTCTGCTATGGACAGTTTTTTACTTGCAAAAGAAATAGGGTGATCGATATTACCTTCCCCTGACTGAGCCAATACTATTCCCAGAGCAATGTAGGATGCGTCGACATGCACATGAAACTCCTTATTCCAATCAGGGAATACTAAAATAGGGGCAGTTTCCATCTTTTCCTTCAAAATATCCAAGCTTGCTTGACACTCAGGTGTCCATTCAAACTTAATATCTTTCTTCAACTGCTTTTCCATAGGGGCTGTTATCTGAGCATATCCTTTAATGAATTTCCTGTAATAACTAGTATGACCAAGCGTAGTGCACAGTTGTTTAACAGACTTCGGAGGTGGCAGGTTCACAATAATGGCTATCTTCGCAGGATCCATCATCAATCCTTGCTTACAGACAATGTGACCTAGCAGAACTCCAAAAGAGGCACAGAAGATACACTTTTTCAAGTTCAAGGAAATCTGATGCTATCGACATTTGTCTAGCATAAGTCTTAAACTAGCTATGTGGTCTTTTACTAACCCGAAGATAGTCCAATAATCAAAATAAACTTCTAAAAATTTATGTATGTATTCCTTAAAAGCAGAGATGACTACTCTAGAAAACATGGCAGGTGCATTCTTCAATCCAAATGGCATAACTGTATACTGGAAGGATCCCATTTCTGTAGGAAAGGTTGTCTTATGTTGATCTTCTGGAGCAATTCGAATCTGATGGTAACCTGAAAATCCATCAGTAAAAGAGTACACTTATTGACCTCCAACATTGTCTAAAACTTCATCTGTAAAGGGAGTGGGGAAAGGATCATGCAAACAGGCATCATTCAGCTTCCTCAGATCGACATAGATTCTGATTTCTCCCTTAGTCTTCTTTTCTTGCACCACCATAGGACTGGCCCACTCAGATTCTTCAACAGGCTCAATGATTCCTGCAGCAAGCATCTTATCCAGCTCCATTCGGACTTTTTCCTTATACTTAGGTGTCAGCCTATAAGGGCACTGTTTCACAGGCCTTGCATCAGGTTTCAAAGGGATCTTTATCACTCCTATATCACCAAGGATACCTTTCATCTCTGAGAACTTCGTCGGAAATAGATCCTAATATTCATGGAGAAGTTGGGTCACCTTGCTTACCATTTCGTCATCCCAATAATCTCCAATGGTAGCATACTTACGGTTTTCTTCTGACCCAATGTTTACGGTCCACGTCTTTAGGGGTTGAGTCACTTCAAGTGCCTCAATTGCTGGTCCATGTACTTCGCAGTGTCCTTCTGACTCAGGAATGTTAATGTTGCATAGATCGTCATCCTCATCAATTGCGAGGTTATAACATTCTACTGCATTGGGTTCTTGTGCCTTCCAATCAGGTTGGTATTCTGTTATTTCTTGATCATCAAATACTTTAGTGTGGATCAACCTAATAGCTGCATCCAAAGCAGGAGAAACCTCATTAGTGGAAAATGTTAGCACAAAACTATCAACAATACAATCCTAACTTATAGTACCGTGGCGAAGCTCGACCTCCGCATACCAATTCTTTGCTAGAGGTTCCAGGGTATGCACAAACCTATGTACCCATTCTTCACAAGGTACATGCTTCCATGCTTCATAGCATTGCTCCAAATGTCCCTGAGGACTAGTCTTACCATTAAACCTGCTTCGCACCTCCTGAGGTTGGTCTCTGAATCTTAGGTAAAGGGACTTCTGGCATGCTTCCCAACTATGAATGTACTTTTTGTGACCATTCCACCATCTGGCGGCTGTGGCTCTGAATGCTGAATCCAGAGTCTCCATTTTCTGTGAGTCTGGTACCTGCTTTGAGAATTGCACAATAAACTCTTCGGGGTCTATCGAACCATAAAAAACAGGTAAGGTTCTTGTCTGTGAGCCAAGCCATCTGAGAGAATTGGTAATTATGGCACATCGATGGCCATGTAGCTCATACAGTCTATTCTGCCAAGTCTCTAGGCCGTCATCTGGATCTGTCATGCAGGAGTTGTCACACTACCAATCTATGATACCTTCGGCAGTAGGATCAACATAATCTTCTTCCTTCGCTATGATATTGTAGATGTGGTCCAAAACATTCTGGTCTTCATCTCTTACTGGCTCTATGTATCTCTCTCCTTAAGAAGGATCCAATGGGACTATGACTCTCAGTTCTTTCCCTTCGAAATTCATCTGTCTCTTCTTCAGGTTAATGACTACAGCATTTTCCATTGCCCATTGAATTCCTAACAAGGATGGATAGGGGTTGCTGTTTTCAATGATCTCAATAACTTCGAAGTCTGCTATAGTATAGACGCCATCAATATCTACTAGGACATTAGGGAGTCGTCCTAGGGGCACAATCTTCTGCTGATTGGCTAATCTCAACTGTATAGGGGACCAATCAAAGGTAGGTTTTCCCGTTTGTTCCCAGGTTTGCTTAGTTAAGACATTTACCTCTGAGCCTAGGTCCAAGATTACATCAGTCATATCATATTCTCCGATATGAGCATTCAATTGCATTTCCCTGCCACTTCTCCTGACTCTATTAACAGCTTTTTCCTGACTAGAACTTTGCTAAGGTTCGCAGGAAGCAATAACTTTTTGCAACTCACTTAAAGCATTCTGATTTCGTAAGAGCTTCAGACAACTCTGTAAAAAGGAGGACAGTGTACTTACTTTGTCTGTCGAAGCTGTCTGTGACTGCTGCTGATGTTGTTGCGCAGGTGCTACTGATGTGCTAGGAGCAGCAAAATCTCTCTTGGCTTCCATGAATGTCTCTTTTTCTCGTTCGACATCAGATACTGGTACTGTCGCCGGGGCCTTATGAACCCAAGCCTCGTCAGGCTGTTTCTCCTTATTCTGTGCTTCCATCGTAGCTCTACTCCCGGTAACAACATTAATGGCTGGGACAGGTCTTTGCTCGATGAAAATCATCTGAATATTCTAAGTGGGGCCACTTTTTCTTTCCTGAATCTTCACTATCAACTGTGGGCACTGCTCAACCACATGATCTACCACTCGGCAATACCGACATGTCGTAGTTGGGTTCCGACAGTCTCTCGCTAGATGCCCTACCTGGTTACAGTTGTAACACACAACATGGCCTCTTCCTCTTCTAGCCATACCACCACGACCACGACCTCCAAAAGCACCTCTACTTGATGCACCACCGTGGTAACCATAGCCATCATTGCTCTGTCCCTCATTTTGTACCCGATAGGCGTCATAGGTACGCTCTCTCATGAGGTCATAACTGCGACACTCATGTTCATTATGTCCTACGGACTTACAGAAGTTACAATAGGGGTTATTGGGGACTTGCACATACCTCTGTAGCAGATAGCAATGCTCAGGTCGATGCTGGCCAGTTGTCCAACAGATCTCACAATATAGAACAGCAGGGTTGAACGGGTTTGGTGCACCAGTATTCATGTAATTTCTTACCACAGGACACTGTTCCTTGTCATGACCTTCTGTCCGACATTGTGTACACAAAAACTCTTCACGACCAGTTTTTCATTTCTTCATATCGTGAAGCTCCAGAGCCATCGCTGCCAACTACGCTTGGATTTGAGCAATACCAGAATTGTCTTTGACATGAGCGGTTTCAAGCTTCATCGCGATTTCCAGAGCTTCCTGCTGGTCAGCAACCTTCTGTTGCATGAGTGGAGTTCTGGCATGCGGTAACAACGCTGCAATGAACCATTCCCTGTGCTGCGCAGGTCCAATGGGGAAACTGAATTGGTCTAGCAGAACTTTAAATCTTTGATCAAAGTCCCACACTGATTCGCTGCGCCTCCGCTGATTCTATTTCAAATCAGTGATACACCGCGACTCTGATTTCGGCTTCTTAAATTCCTTTATCATGGCTAGTTTTATATCAGCCAAAGCATGGTTCTGAGTGCTGAAAAACTTCATGAACCAGGTCAGAGCATGGTCTCTGAAAGAAGTAGCCAGCTGCGCTCTTTTTGTATCTTGATCCGTAATGGTCTTAGCAGTCCACACTGCTTCACATAAAAACTAGAACTGTTCTGGATCCTCTGATCCAGTTCCTTTGAAAACAGGGAGCTTAATGTCATCATGCATGTGGGCCATAGTGGATTTAGGGGGGGTGGGAGGGGGACTAGAAGTAGGCAGGGGGGAACTTACTGGGGTAGACTGACCTGCGACAGGAGTACTCGGGCTAGGGTGACTTTTAGACTGCGACGGGTTCTCAGGGATAATAGGTCTTCACTGCGGGGTTACCGGAGGGTTTCCAACAGAAGGGGTTTCTTCGGGCTCTGAATCTGCGGGATTTACAGGGGGATGCTCGGTATGCTGACCCTGGGAATAGGATCCAAAATCTCTCTTGTACTTTTTGCCACTTCGCAGTAAACCACTTTGCTCGTCGAAGGTATTTTCACTTGCAACATAGGTTAGTAATACTAAATCTAATAGTCTGATTCAATCAGCAATATACCTTTTTCAGCTAATAGCATTTTAATTCTCAAACTAAATGAATTCAAAAACTTACCCCTTGGTCCTTTGAAAAACTGCCTCTTGGCTTCACTAAAGGAAGTACTCATGTCGATGGCGAGCTCCGTCACAAATGCTTCAAGGGTTCGCGTTGTCCAGAAATCAACAGTGCGGGATATCTCGTTGTTCACCCTTTTCAGTATATTAATTCTTGCGGGGGTCCAATCGGGAAATTGACATTCTTGGAATTTCGTCCTTCTCTCTGTTAACCTGGATAACCACTGGTGCAACTCTATGTGGATACTACCAAAGAAAATTTCATAAATATCACAAAAAACATACCTTTGTAGAAAGTCGTTTTCACTACGACGCAGATCTTTGTTCTCTTGCTCAGCAAATTTCAGATAAGTCTCATCAAGCCAATCACCAATTTCCTTCACAGAGGGTCTCCAGAACATAGCCCTCGAGGTACAACGTAAACCCCTCTTGAGCAGATACTGAGTTCAACCGGAAACGGAACCAATTTGTTGGGATATAGGGCAGACTCGGGCTTTATACCATTAACTTCGCACCAACAAAAGACTCATAGTGTTGGCCCTTTCGGCAACAACCTGCGAACAGGTTGCAGTCTCACCCGAAACAGCTATGGGGTGCCGCAGAATCAGGTTTCTGCAAGCAGAAGAGGGATATTACTGTACCTTTAGCTTCTAACACTTATAATCATACAATGCAGATCTTTAATAGTTAATTATTTAGCTTCGCGGTTAGATAAACAAACAGTGCCTTGCTTAACCCTTTCCTGGGAATTCCAGAGAAGTTTAATATTTAGCAGTGATCTTACTTATCAGACATATTTTTATCAATGCATAAAGAACATAACAACAACACAACAAAAACCACAACACACGATATAACGTGGTTCACCCCCAGTGTAGGGGCTATGTCAACAGAACTGTGTTTTATTCAACTCTTTACAAAAACCACAGTTCTGATCTGCGCACTCAGCTGCAGATCCCTTCAAGTCCTCAAAGCCGCGCACACAGCTACAGGCTTCTGTGCACACAGCTGCAGATTTCATTTATCACCCAAAAACCCTCTGTGCACACAGCTGCAGAGGTCATCCACGCACACAGCTGGGACTTAACCTTCTCTTACAAAATAGCCTTAGCTTCGCATCAATTCATCTTACCTCAACAACCTAAACTGACTTCTTTACAAGAGTGCTTGTTTATAGTGCACTTATTACAAAACCATGGGCTTAAACCATGGGCACCCTGAACCCTAAACCTTGGATTTAAACCATGGGTTTATAACAAAAAGAGGACTTTGACTCAACCTCGACACCCCTAAGACTATTTTGAGTCGTAACTCCACTTACAAACTCCCATAACTCCGCGGAGTTACCCACCTTAAGGACCGTTAGGGTGTGCACCCCAACAATTATAATATTATAACATCACAGATGTGATTTGGTTGGTAACATATCTTTTCTCTAAACATTGACCTTGTTTTGGATAAAGACCATATGTTATGGGAGAGCTCAAGCTAACAACTATAGTTCTCCTATATAAAAATGCATAGTTGATCTCTTATATAAGGACATTACAAGTTATAACTTTTATAAATGGCGTAATATAATAGTTTAGAGAGTTATAAACTCTAATTTAAATATGTTTGTGATCATGAGCTAATTATATACTGAATGTCTATCAAACAAAATAGATTATGCATGTTTATAAGACTTATAAGAACTAATAAACCAAATGGAAACAGAACTAGGAAGTGGACAAAACGTATGGTAAGAACACTTTTATGAAATTTTGTTACATAGTTCAAAGCGACGATACTTTGATGAATTTTGGTTGTGGCTCAACTTGGTTCTTACTATTGATTCACCATGTCTTTTGGTTAGTAAAATAGTTATAAAATTATACAAAATATCTAGAAAGTCGATCCATTTCGAAAGCATCAATCTCAGAAAAACCATTTGTAGATAGTAATTTTAATTCAAGAGAAGTGTCATAGAAAAATTAAGAAATTGAATAGGAATGATCCTAATGAGTCCAGAAATTATTAGAACCACATGGTTCGACATGAAATTAAAATATAGGAAAACAATGATCTCATGTAGTAAGGCATTATGGTTTTTAGTTTGCACAATCGAACTTATACTGTCAAAAGGTTAACAGGTTGTAAGTTATCTCGCAGAAGCGAAATGTGGGACAGTTGTTACACAGATAAGATAATGTATTATTGTATAAATACTGACAAAACAATCATTATAACATTTCAATTTATATAGACTAAAGTAGAAGTACTTTGTAACTGAAATTCTAATTCTTAGAGTCACAAACATATCTTACTGTCGCTACTTACTTTTGAACTTTATTACAAGAAAAACTGAAGGAAGCCAAATGGTTTTACCTCACGGAAGCTGTTTAGAGTTGAGTAGCTTAATTGCTAAGATTTATAATTGCTGATAAAATACTGCTGGATAATTTAAGAATTTTTAATCTGTACTTGTTCGATCTTACCTGTAAACCTGTAAGAACCAGTAATCTTCTGTGTTAGCACAATTGCTAAGTAAGCCCCAGATTCAAAAGTAGATTCCACCTACTTGACATGAAAAGACTCATCAGTAAACTAAAGTAAAACAATATGCAAGAAGACTTTATTCTTATTACAAAAATGAATTGTTGAGTTAATATAATTAAGATTTACTAAAACTAATTACTTGACTGATTCTTTTATTGCTAACCGTTAGCTGTTAGTAGACCACAGGTTTTAGCATTTGTTGTTATCTCAAAATTTTAAAATTTTTGTGAAAATTTGGGGTTTTGACATGTGGTATCAGAGCACAAGGTTCAAACACTAGGCCTTGATGAAGCCCAACTAGCTTTCATAAAACAGTAAATTAAATTATTGTGCTGACATATTTTATTTTAAATGTTATTCAACAGAGAATTGTTTTTCTGAAGTTTAATAGGTAGGTATGAAAAGGCTGGAAGAGTATGCAGAAGAGGTGTCTCCAGTTACTGAAACAAGAAATTTACCAAGAGATCCTATACCATAGGATTTAACTACCAATTCCTCAGAGTTTTTACAAACTGTAAAAGACTTAAAAACTGAAATGGAGTCTATAAAGCGAGAAAACAAAAGGGTTTTGAGGGCTCAAGAAGAGCTGAATCAGATCCTAATTGAAAAGTTTCAAACTGAGGGTAGGGGTAGAAGATTAGAATTAGAATATGCCAGTCATTAAAGAAAATCTAAAAAGATGAAACATACAAAAACTGAAAGTAGTTCGTCTTTTGAAGTGTTTGGTGAACAACGAAATTACCATACTACTAGTGACGTTAGTGATGATAATCTGTACACTAAAAAAAGGAAATACAAACCTTATGAGGAAATTTCTGGGGAATTCAAAAAGATAAAACCACCAACCTTTAATGGAGAGACTGAGAAGGGGGAGGAAGCTGAATCCTGGTTATCTGGGATGAAGAAGTACTTCCAAATATATAATTATTCTAACCAGTTAAAGGCTAGAATGGCTATATATAACCTTTCAGGAAAGGCTGACATTTGGTGGTAGGACTTGAAGAGAGTTAAGGGTATAAAAGAAAAAGATGTTAACTAGAGTACCTTTAAGAGGCATTTCAAAAAGAAATTCCTGTCTGAGTAGCATTATGAGGAGAGAGCCAAAGAGTTTTATGAACTGAAGTTAGGTTCAATGACAATGAAGGACCTGAACATCAAGTTCTTAAGTCTACTTAGGTATGTACCATACCTTGTAGATGAGAAACCAAAGGTACAACGATTCCTTAGCTGTCTACCTTATCATATTGAAGGTAGAATTGAATATGATAACCCAAAGACCTTGGAGGAAGCTATGAGAAATGCTAACTTTTGTTTTGAGCAGAATCGAAAGAAAGAAGGCTTGGCCAACTAGAAGGCTAAGAAAAATAATAATCGGTTTGAACAAAAGAAGAAGGATTTTGTGCCTAACAGAAATTTTAAGAACAATAAGGCCAAAAAATATTCTAATAACAAGAATTTCCAAGGAAATAGGAACAATACACCCAACAATTAGAATAAATATAAAGGTAAGGAAGCTGCAAATAATCATGGAAACTTTACTAAGAACTTTGAGCGCAAAGAGCCTGTCAAGTGCTAGGAGTGTAATGGACCACACTATGCTTCAGTCTGTCCAAACCGGAAGAAGACTGTTAGCAATATTCATACTATATAGGAGGATATGGCCATTGGGGAACTAGCAAGGAGCATGCCTAGAATCAACGTAGCCTTGGAGAATCGACAAGCTAAATATCAGACTTCCATGGTGGAAGTAGAAGGTATGATAAATCAGACCCCTGTAACTATTTTGATTGATCTAGGAGCTAGTCTCACTTATATTGCACCTCAGATAGTAGAAAAATGTAAGTTATTTGTTGATAAGTTTGAGAATTCATGGTTAGTTCAGTTAGCCACTGGTGCTAAAAGAAAAGTAACTTGTTTTGTGAAAGAATGTCCATTAGTTATGGATAAATTTGAAACTGTTGTTAAACTTAATGTTTTGCCACCTGGTTCTTATGATTTGTTGATTGGTATGGACTGGTTAGAACAACATAGAGTAATTCTAACCTATTATGATAAAACTTTCACATGCTTAAACCTTGATGAAAAACCAGTAAGTGTTAAAGGAATTCCTAGAAAAACTACTATAAGGCAGATTTTTGCTTTACAACTTAAAAGAGCTGTTAGAAAGGGATGTAAAGCTTATGCAGTAAAAATTACTGATGAGGAAAGTGAAATTAAAATAGATAAGTTAAAATTGGAAGACATACCATTCTTAAAAGAATATGTGGATGTATTCCCATAAGAGATTCCAGGATTACCTCCGAAAAGGGAATTGGATTTCACCATTGAGCTAGTACCGGACGCAGTACCTAGCTCAAAGGCCCCGTATCGAATGGACATATTGGAACTTAATGAATTAAAATTGCAATTAAAAGAGTTAATTGATAAAAAGTATATTCGACCAAGTGTGTCTCCTTGGGGGGCACCTGTCATCTTCGTCAAGAAGAAGGACGGAACTATGCGACTTTGCATAGATTACCGTTAGTTAAACAAGATGACCATCAAAAATCGATATCCATTGCCCCGCATAGATGATCTGTTTGATCAACTACGTGGAGCCATGGTGTTTTCGAAAATAGATTTAAGGTCTAGATATCATCAAGTGAGGATTAAAGATGAAGACATCTTTAAGACAACTTTTAGAACAAGATATGGTCATTACAAATTTGTCGTAATGCCATTCAGGCTTACTAATGCCCCAACTGTCTTCATGTGTTTAATGAACAACGTAATGGATAAGTATTTAGACAAGTTTGTGGTCATTTTTATCGATGACATTCTAATCTATTCAAAAACTGAAGAAGAACATAAAGAACATCTAAAAATTGTTTTGCAAGAGTTGCGAGAACATCAAGTCTTCGCAAAGTTTAGTAAGTGTGATTTCTTCAAGGATAAGATTTAGTATTTAGGTCATGTAGTGACCAAGGAAGGAATTTCCGTAGATCCTGAAAAGATAAGGGCAATCGAAGATTGGCTGGTTCCTAAGGATGTGATGGATGTTTGATTTTTTATGGGCATTATCGGTTATCAACCGAGTTTCATTGAAGGTTTTTCGAGGATAGCAAATTCGATAACTTCCTTACAGAAGAAAGGAAAGAAGTTCGACTGGAATCAGAACTGTGAAGAAAGTTTTAAAAAGTTAAAAACTTTATTAACCAACACACCTATTTTAAGGATAGTAGATCCTAATAAAGAATTTGTAGTGTGCACTGATGCCTGTAATGATGGCTTAGGCGGTGTTCTGACTCAAGAAGGGCATGTTATTGCCTATGAGTCTAGAAAGTTAAAAGTTCATGAAAAGAATTATGCAACATATGATCTGGAATTAACAGCTGTAATACACACCTTAAAGATGTGGCGACATCACCTAATTGGCAGAAAATTTGTTTTAATGACTGATAATAAAGGATTGAAGTATCTTTTAGATCAACCTAATTTAAATGCCAGACAAGCTAGGTGGTTAGCTTTCTTAAGCGAGTATGATTTCGAAATTCAACATATAAAAGGTAAAGAAAATAAAGTTGTTGATGCATTAAGTAGGAACACAAGGCTCAATTTTGCAACAACAACCAACACCTATGTTTCAGACTTATATGAACAACTTAAAGAAGGAATAAAACAAGATGAAATTTATCAGAATTTGAAAGCTAAAGCTAAAGAAAATCCAATAGAAAACTTAATAAAAAGTTACAGTTTAAATGAAAAAGAATTTTGACTGTATAAAGATAAACTGTATGTACCTAACGTACCTAAATTCAAGCTGTTAATTTTGGATGAAATTCATAAAACACCATATTCAGGTCATCCAGGTTATCTAAAGACTATAACCATGTTAAGAAAAGAGTATTTCTGGCCAAATATGAAAACTGAAGTAGCATATTATATTGCTAGGTGTCTTGAATGTCAATAGGTAAAAACTGAACATCAACACCCAACTGGTTTGCTTCAGCCTTTACCCATCCCTAGCTGGAAATGGGAGATAATTAGTCTAGATTTTTATTACTGGACTGCCTAAAAATCAAAATCAAAATGATTCTATCATGGTAGTAGTTGATAAGTTAAGCAAAGCAGCTCACTTTATACCTGTTAAAACTACTTATAAGGCTGCAAAAATAGCTGATATTTTTTTAAAATAGATTTTTCGATTACATGGAGTACCAAAATTCATAATCTCAGATAGAGATCCTAAGTTTACAGGAAATTTTTGGAAGTCTTTGTTTAAAGGGCTAAACACCACATTAAATTTCAGTACTTATTTCCATCCTCAAACTGATGGACAAACTGAAAGGGTAAACTAAGTATTAGAAGATCTATTAAGAATGTATGTGAAAGACCAACCCGTTAAATGGGAGGACTATTTACATCTGGTAGAATTTGCTTATAATAATAATTATCAGACATCAGCCAGATTTAGGCCTTTTGAAATTTTATATGGACGGAAATGTAATACTCCTATCTCTTGGAGTAAGGGCCGTTTAGCGCGATAAGTGGGGAAGTAACCACTCTTTGAATATTTTATATACACGTGGATGTAATTTTGTTGTAATAGGTCAGTAGCGGTTAGAAATTAGTTAATAGTGGACTCTTGAGGCAAAGGTATAAGCCTATTTATAGATCCATTTTTGTAATGGTAGATAGACATGATTTTGGCATTGTAACTGTCGTTCTCAGTACTAGGGATTGCTCTGTCATCGCTATGATTTTGTTTGCGTCTCTTTTGATGAACTCTCCAATTTTGGAGAAGGATGATGCAATGTGCAAGGTTAATATAAGATGTGCTGAATATGGTTCAATCTCTATCTAATTTCTGTTATGATGTTGCAGTACTACTTGTTGTTATGATGATGCAATGCAATGTATGTAGATCTGTTGTGATGCTATGATTCTGCTTCTGATACAATGATGCAACTTAGTTTCTCCTTGCTCTGTTAATATGATTTGTTAAATCTCTGCAATTGTTGAATGCGGTATGATGTTTCATAATTAATGTTGCGATAAGATAGGGTGATCGCATAAGTCATGGTTTTCTCTAGTTGGATCCCCATGGCCTCATTCCCCACTGTTGGAAACTAGGTTCTGATAGCTCTCCCCTGAACGCCTCGGGTGAGACCTCATCTGCTTCGCAGATGTTGCTGGGTAGGGTAAAACCTGTTCGGGCCGGTGCTCAAGGAGATTGTGCTGCAGGGCGTTGACAGAGCGGGAACCCCTGTCGATGAGGCTTTGTTGGTGGATCGCGCCAACAAATGGTTCTGTTGCCGAGACCAAGTTGCAATTAGGAGGGGGATATGTTTTGGCATCTGACTCGATCAGAGATTGAGGATTGGTTTGATTAGAAATTGCGAGAGTTTGTTGAAACTGAAAACCTGAGCCTGAAATTATCAACAAGTCAATGGATGGCTAGATATATTTATGATGGTCCTCGTGAGTGGTACTTTTGCGAATTTCCGGTACTCTTGCATGAATGGTTGACCAAATTTTCTAAGTAACAGACAAATTTCCAAGGAGGAGAGCCGACATCCTGGACCCCAGAATTAATCCAGGTGCTGCAGGAAACTAGCAACAAGGTGTCGCGGGCAATTGAGGTATGGTTGGATAATATCTTAGAAGGATACATCACTGAATTTGTTGTTAATATTAATAAATATTTAAGTGAAGCATAAAGGGAATTTTTCAGTGGATCTCGTGGCCGGTTCTTATTGTCGTTATATCTGTCGATTAAGCAACTAGTATGTAAAAAGTGTATCCTGAAGATGGACCAAGAGTAGTGGACCTCTGGTGTGTGGTGGATGTAGGCACTACGACCAAAAGGGGAGAAATGCATAAGGAAATAGGGGGTAGATGGGTATGAGTTATGGTGAGAATATAAATGTCGTTGAAGAAACAAGTGGTCATTAGAGGAAATTTGGGGTCTAAAATGGGCCTTATAAGAAAACGTGCCAAAATAAGTTTTTGTGAGTTGGAATTCAAGAACCAATAGAATTTCAATAAAATAAGTCAACCATAATGGTTCAATTGACATATTTGTCATTAAAAAAAACTACTTTTTTTGTTCGTATTTTCGACATATCTCATTGTGTTTTTACTCAAATTTCGATCGGGAGAGCTCGTTGGATGCAGAATTTGATTCTGCATCCAACTAGTACCCATACTACATACTTTTGACGGACCCTGCAACCCCAGAAACAAGAAATACCTGAAAAAATGTGATGATGACATCATCATCACATTTTTTCAGGTATTTCTTGTTTTTGGGGTAGCGGGGTCTATAAAAAGTATGCAGTGTGGGTACTCGTTGGATGCGGAATCAAATTATGCATCCAATGATCTCTCCCGATCGAAATTTGAGTAAAAACACAGGGAGATATGTCGAAAATACGAACACAAAAAGTAGTTTTTTTCTTTCTTCCTCCAAAATTAATCAATATTATTTTATTATTTTAACTATTATTTTATTATTTTCCTTAGGAGGCCCATTTTAGACCCCAAAATTCCTCTAATGTGTATAAGAGGAGGAGCAAGGTTTCGAGAAAGGAGGTAGAGGATGGGAGAAGGTCCTGCTGAAGTTGAAGTGTGATACTGTGAAGAACAACCACATGAGATAAAGTGACCTTTCTGTGACGATGAGGATATAAAATCCTAGGCTACACCCAGAAGAATGATAGGATCGAACCCCAACAGTAGTGTGCTTACCCCTCCATGCACTACTCCACCACAAGGAAGGAATTCGCATTCTACGTCAACTTGCCTGACCTGTCAAGAATAGTCTAGTAATAGAGCACCAACAAGAGGAAGAAGGCCCAGGATGGCGTGCAATGAGATGAAGTTGCCTATATTCAATGGAAATGGAATTGATGATCCAGAACAATACTGGTTCTTATGTGAAGCTATTTGGACTGCTCGACAAACCACCAATGATGATGTCAAGAGAATTCAGCTGGCCACCACTCTGAGGGGCCGTGCATTGGAATGGTTTATGAGATTCACACGAGTGCCTCAGGGAGGTATCGCAAAAACATTGGATGAGATCAGGTTAGGGATATTTGAGGAATTTAAGAAGCCAAAGTCTGAAGCTCAGTACATTACTGAACTGAAAGAGATCAACAATTCCCCAATGAAACCATTTGGGATTTTGATCAGTGATTTAAGACATTGATGGCTCGGGTTAGTTTTCAGATGAGTGATGTTCAACACAAAGAATGGTTCATTACAGCACTTGTCCCGTATATTCAACAACCATTAATGCAACAAAATATTGTGACAAAGAGCAAGGCTTTGGATACTGCGATGAAACTAGAAGCATCACCAGTAGGAGAAACCGATGTTGGGATGAATCAGATTCAGGCGCAGCTGGCCAATCTAACATTGTAGTTGCAAGACATCAAGAAGGCCAAGGAGGATCGTGATGATCTTTGGTGTAGCCAGTTCCATGCAGGTGGACATACCAAGGATACATGTCCGACATTTCAAAATTATTTACTATCAGGAGCCCCTAATCCGTTGAGCAGTGCTGGTGCACCTTGGTGTCATATCTTCCAGGTTTGTGGGAATTGAAATGAGAACTGTGATTACATGTAGAAGATGGTTACCAAAGCAGAGAACTTGTACTATACATTCTATCGGTTAGTTGGACATGAAGACATGAACTTCCATGCTTATGATTTGCTCCAAGAAAGGACATATGATTCATACTTCGTGAAAAGGGAGGAACTCTGGACAGTGCAAGCACTGCTGCAAGTAGTGCAGCCAGCAACATAGGTACCATACACACCACTGCCTCCATTACAGTTTGTCCCTGCACAACCTCAGCTGTAGTTCATAGCACAGTCACAGTTTGTGCCATAGCCGCAAATAGTTGTACAACCATAGTATAGCCAGGTGCAGTGGCCATAGTATAATCAGCCACATGCTGTGCAATATGTTCAACAAAAACTTCCTCAGCAACAGGAAGCTCAATTGCAGTTCCAACAGGGGGGAACCCGAGGAGGATTCCAGCAGAATATTCGGGCACTATTAGAGAGAATTTCCTCATGCGCAATGTACTTACTATGCATCCAGTGATCATAACATCGAAAATTGTCCTTAGTTGATCACGAAATGGCAGGCTGGCCATATTCCCCAGTTGCAAAATACTCAGAATCAAAATCAGCTTCTGTTCTAGGTGCATAATAAACCACCCTGCAAGGTTAGATCCCACTGTAGAATCAGACTCCTACTCAACCCTAGGCTCAGAATATACCAATGAATCAAGCTATGAATCAGCTAAGAGCTCAAGCCCAGAACTTGCATCAAGGACCGACAGTTGTAGAAATCCATGCAGAGCCTAGGATGAAGGATGTCGATGTCGAGATTATCACTTACGCTAGAGTGACAACTGGTGATGATGGACCATAACAACCTATTCGACTTGCTGGCAAGACAAATGTTGCATTCAATATTTCAATAGAAAAAGACACTTTCTTTGAAGCGAAGCAGGCGATTGGAAGGAATCTGGGTAAGATGCCAATTATTGATATGCCTTTCGCTTTTGACCCATCTGTAGAAGCAGGACCATCATGGCAGCATGGCACTCTGCGTAAGTTTTTTGAAAGTTGTCTATCACTGGAAAGGGAATCTGATACCCTTATCAAGCTTGAGACATTGATGCACCTTCCAAAGAAAATTGTAAAGGATTCTGCTGTAAATTCTTTGCAAAAAAGAAAGACAGGAAAGGAAATGAGGATGAATATCTAGATTAGGGATTATGAGGTTGACTCGGTTATTCTAAACCTTGGATTTGATGTCAACATTTTGACAAAGAAAACTTGGTAGTCGATGGGGAAGCCAATGCTAGGATGGTCACCAGTGCAGCTGCAATTAGGAAATCAGGTGAAGGTTCAGCCCATTAGTCGGGTTTCAAATTTAGTTGTCGACATTGAAGGTATGCGAACATGTGCTGAATTTGATGTGATAGAAGTTGTAGAAGATGGTCGTTCCTATCCAGCGCTACTAGGAGTTGGGTGAGCGAATGACAGCATGGTAGTTATCAATTTCAAAAATCGAGTCATGACGTTTGAGAACCAGGATGTTAGGGTCATTGATCCTATGGACCCCCACGAAGGATGGTGCTATATTGAATCTATGAAGGATGAAGTCGAGAGAAGCTGGGATCATGCATACAACATTTCTGAGGACTACATCCATCCCACTGTCAATGATGAACTTGTATGGCATAGTGCAAGTTTTGCATCTTCAAATTCTGAGGATGCTCTAGAAAATTTGCAGAATCGGTTGCGTGAGGTATCATTCAGGAAGTGTGGGTTAATTATGCAGTATCTTCGACATGTTGCAACTGAGATAGTCGAGTTTCCCATTTATGAAGGACTGCCAGGACTCTGTGATTTCTTTCAAGAATTTGAAAAGAAAGTGTTGGAACCGCAAAGGATATTGGCTCTTGATGTAGCCCTAAAAGCTACCCTGCCCATTGGTGGGTGACACACAAACAAACGATCCACGACTGGGAGTAGTACCGGAGATTGATGATGGTCCATTTTACCATGCTAGGAGATATGATGGACATAATGACCCCGCCAATCATTTGATCAAATGTTAGATGTTATGGACATCGCAACCCAGAGATGAGTGGGTTCATGCTTTTGTTCATACTCTCGAAGAAATGCCACAGTCCTGGTATGTAGCAGCAGAGTTGCGCAGAACCATTACCATGTGGGAGGAGTTGTCAGGCCGCTTCATGCAGGCGTTTAACTTCTAGGACGCTGATGCTGAGGTATGTAATGCTTTACACCTTATCCGTGATATAGTACTAAAAGTCACCCCTGTCACATATTTGGTTGATCCCCATGCAAATTGCTCTGGCCAATCCATGATGATGTGCTACAATTTGCCCGGGGAACTTGAAGATGACGACGAGCTGTGCAATGTTAATATCCCATAGTCTGAGGGAAGTCGCGCCGTCGCAACTCCCGACATAGCGACTAAATCGATGAACCAACTGCTGCACATTAGAAAAGTTGACATTGGGACAATAGAAAACTTGAAATTTTCCAATGTTGGGGACTATTGGGGTGAAGAAACGATAGCCAAAATCATGGATCTCTTGCACGAGTTCCAAGATCTGTTCCCCACATGGTTTTCTGAGATGAAGGGGATCCTTGGTGATTTAGAAGAAATGAAGATTCCGCTCAAACCAGATGCAAAACCAGTCCACCAGAGGCCATATAAACTGAACCCGCGATACAAGGATCAAGTGAAAACTGAGCTTGATCGGATGCTTGATGCTAGGATTATCGAGCCGGTAGAAGAATTAGAGTGGATAATCCCAATGGTCCTCCAAGATAAGAAGACTGGAGAAATATGTATCTGTGTCGATCTATGAAAATTGAATGACTCATGTATGCACGATCCGTTCTTGACCCCTTTCACAGATGAAGTCCTGGAAGGTGTAGGCGGCCAAGAGGTATATTCCTTCACAGATGGATTTTCAGGCTACCGCCAGATCTAGATCGCGAAGGAGGATCTCCATAAGACTACATTCATCACTGAATGGGGATGTTTCCAGTATATGGTCATGCCATTTGGGCTGAAAAATTCCCCTATCGTATTTTGTTGTGTTGTTATCACAATTTTTAAGGATTTTATTCAGAATTTCCTTCAGGTCTATATGGATGACTGGACCGTCTACGGTTTGGCTAAAGACCACCTGGAAAACCTGCGATTAATGCTGGAACGGTGTCGACAACATCAGATTGCATTGAATTCCAAGAAATGTATTTTCTATGCACCCTTTGGTATATTACTTGGGCACATCATCTACAAAGAAGGTCTATTGGTAGATCTGACAAAGATTGTGTTGATCCTCAGTTTACCACTGCCGATGAATGTAAAAATGCTTCGAGCAACACTGGGCCACACAGGCTACTATCACAAGTTTATCAGGGGATATGCTGCGATTACTACTCCTATGGAGAAACTGCTAAAGAAAGATGCTGCATTTGAATGGACTCAGGAATGTCAAGGAAGCTTCGACACTTTGAAGGCCAAGATGGCTTCTGCACCCATACGAGTCTTTCTTGACTGGAATAAGGAATTCCATGTGCATGTTGATGCCTCTTCTACTGCGCTGGGGGTTGTTCTCATTTGTCAGTAGGAAGTTATCATTTGTTGAACGAAATTACACCACGACTGAAAGGGAAGGCCTGGCGATGGTGTATGCTCTGCAAAATTTTAGGCACTATTTGTTGGGTGGACACTTTAAGATGTTCACTGATCATTCAGCTTTGCAATACCTAGTAAATAAGCCTGTGTTGGGGGGGAGAATCTGCAGATGGATGCTTTTGTTCCAAGAATTTTATTTTGAAATAGTGGTCAAACCCGAACGATTGAATGCTGGCCCCGATCATCTATCATGTATTGAGAATGGTGAAGAACCCACTAATATTGAGGATGGGCTGCCTGATGTGCAATTATTCTGAGTTGAAATCACAGACTATTACTATGGCCCTATTGTCCAGTTTTTATCTACTGGCCTCGCCCCTTCAGACATGTCAATTAGTCAAAAGAAGCAGCTAGTTGTCAAGGCTTCTGATTTTTCACTCATTATAGGACAACTCTATAAACTTGGACCGGATGAGATACTATGATGATGCGTCTTATCACATGAGCAGGGTCCTATTATAGAGGAAGCGCACGCAGGTGTTGCGGGAGGTAACTGCGGAGGCTGTGCCACTGCTCGAAAGGTATTGCGTGATGGGATTTGGTGGCTCACGTTGCATAACGATGCCATAGACTATGTCAGGAGTTGTGATGTATGCCAATGGGTTGGTCAACCATCCCAGAGAGACAAGATGTCACTGATACTACAGGTGACTTTGCATCCATTTGATAAATGGGTCATCAACTTGTAGGTCCCATCAATCCGCTAGGTAAGTGCACTGGCGCCCATTATATTATCACTACAACTGACTACCTAACTCGTTGGGTGGAGGTTGCACCAGTCATTGATTGCACCACTGTGACAACAGCACGGTTTATTTTTGAGAACAATGTGACGCGGTTCGGGTGTCCACGCATCCTGATGAGTGACCAAGGTAGTCACTTTGTCAATCAAACGATAAAAGCACTAAACGAGGAGCTTTAGGTACAAAATAAGTGGAGTACTCCCTACCATCCGTAGGCCAATGGAACTATTGAGTCCTTCAACAAAATTTTGGAGACAATATTGACCAAGGTATGTAAAACCAACCGTGATGACTAGGATTTGAAAATTCCTATAGTTTTATGGGCCTATCGTACTACCTGCAAACGACTCATAGGTCACACACCGTTTAAGTTGGTTTATGGGCAAGAGGAAGTCATGCTGATGGAGTACATCATTCCTAGCTTTCATATTGCTGCGGCAACAGGAGTGGCGGATGCAAAGGCATTAGAAGAATGTGTTGCATAACTGCTTCAGCTCGACGAGGATTGCTTTATCGTAAGATTCCAGCAGTAGGTTGTGAAAGATCGACAGAAGGCATGACATGATTGCCACATTAAGCACAAACAGTTCGTGGTAGGCGATTTGGTGCTATTATATGACAGTAAGTTTATCAAGCATCCAGGAAAGTTACAAATGCACTGGCTGGGTCCCTATCTTGTTCAGTCTATTACTTCTGGAGGTGCTGTGTAGTTGCAGTAATTAGACGGTGTCATGTTGCCAAAAATCATTAATGGGAGTTGCTTGAAGCCCTATAGAACGGGGCCGACGATGTGCACCACCTAAAAAAAAAAACATTTCTAAGTTCAGCATAAAGAGGTGAGCCTCGGAGCAAGGCTGCACAAAGAAGATATAGTCGTTGGTAGTAGTTGGTCGACCATTCCTGACAGTCGCCGCATTGTGGGATGGTCAAATCAGGTAATAAATGTAGGTAGTTAAACCAGTTGGCTGGTAGTGCTTGTTGAAGCGACCCTCATTAATGGGGGATCCGACCGTTAGCCGCATAATATCACCGACGGGTTCGACGTCATTAATACCCGATTTGGCAATAATGGTGCAGTTAGATTTGGTAATGATGGATTTGGACTTCGAAGTGATTATAAAACACCGCGCAAGCGGCATTGGTTGGCATTATTCTGTTGTGAGAGCTGAAGGCGAAGGTGAATTTGGTGCAAAGTATTGAGCTAAGTGTTGAGAATAGTTTGTGTTGTTGAAGTGTATCTTCTGGTTTTATGGGGTAAGGGATGCTGAGCGACCTTGATGCCATTGAAATTTTGAGTGAATATGAGTCCCCTGTTTGGCCCATGGATATGGAAGAGGAGGTTATGAGCATGCTAGTGGGTTCATCGTCCATCCCAAAGTGGAAACGATAGGCTCAACGACCCAGTCCGACACCCCCGGAGAAGCGGCAAATTCGCACCTCTGTGCGAATGCGGGGAGAAGGGACTGCCCAGATGGGGCCGTTGAGCTCAAGAGCGGTAGAGTCCATGGCACCCCGAGGTGTCTCGGTGAATGATATTTTGGGATATGTTTCTCCCATGCGTCTAGGCGCTAAGCCATGACAGTGGTCGAAGAACTAGAAGTACCCACCCAAGTTGCTACTGCTGCAAGAAGGGATGAAATGCTTTGTAAATATCATCCCTGCATTGATTCGGCTCAAGTTCAACTATCATGACTTGTTGTTGCTAAAAGATGTCCAGGACGAGCCCTACGAGTCTGTCATGAGAGTGCCTGGTGGGCACATTCAGCGAATTCCGAAGCCATGGGCCAGTGGCTTAGAGAGATCTAGATTGCTAGGACTCATCAATATGCCCCACTTTGGCCGGTTAAATGAAGCGCATGCATGTGTAAAGCAACTGTTGGCATTCTTCCATGGAGGGATGCTCTGGCTGACTACGCCGATCCCTTTTACTGTCAACTTGATTGCCAGTATTATTGGGTTGCCTAAGGCTGGGGAGGACCCAGCACAATATATTCGTGGGTGAGATACGGACAAAAGGCTTATGAAGCAGTTTAAGGAGCGCTTCAGGTTACAATGGGATGGTCGTGCCTATCGTATCGATAGTATCAACTCACAGACAATGTGAATTGGCACCAGAATTTTGGTTAGTAAAGTTGTTCGTGGAAATCGACCGGTGCAATGTAATTTGGGAGTTGTCGCTTGTGCTCAGAAATGTGTGGAAGGAGTTCAGATGAATTGGTATTTATTTCTGTTAAATCAATTGCTCGACGATACACTCGCTGCTCAGAGCAGGCGCCCTTTCTCTTATAGTTGGATTTTGATTCTGATTGCCCTGGTTGCTTATATGGAGCCAGAGGACTACTAGCCAATGACGGTTGAGGCAACCAAGGTTTGCCACAGTGCCCGCTATCAAAAATTTTGGTGGGTTGAAGAACCCAGTCATCAAATAGATTGCGCGATTCATTTTTGGATCTATTTGGAGGCCCTGCAGGTGGCCGCTGTAGTGGTTCCAAGGATCTCTCCCTACATTGTGGGAAAGTACCAGAGGATTATTTGCTTTGTTGTTGGAACCCACTCCATTCATATTCAGGCTAGGAGGGATCCCGATAAGAAATGGCTGCCATTTCCTTACATGATCACCACAAAATATTTGGACGCAATAGTGCAAGACTGGATGGGAGATTGGTGAGTCCCAGTAAGTCAAGAGGAGTTAGATAAGGAGATACCCCCACAAGCCCCTGAAGATCCTACCCCGCCAGAATTAAGCGCCCATGAATCTAGCAATGAGTCATCCACAGACCTAAAAGATGCAGGACAATAGATGTAGGAGGAGACTTGCAGCAAATGGCGATAGGAGTACGAGGCTGACAGCGGTACTAAATCCAGCTTAGAAGATCAATTGCAGTGGCTTATCAAGGCCGTCATGGATTCATCCAAAGCTGTGACTATGATAATCCATGAGTCCAACCAGGAAGCATTTGGTACGGTAAGAACTAAGCTCGAATTTATTTTTGATATTGTTTCCAAGCAACTGTCGGCACAACCTCTATTGCAGGATATCCCATCAATCAGCACCGAGCCCCGGATTCAAAACATGCAAGTTCCCCCAACCGCGATCGACGTGGGAAATATAACAGGTGCTTAGCAGTTGTACCCAATCTAGAGCACGACTTTGGACATGAACAAGCTATCCACTATAGAATTGGTTGAGTTGCAGCACGGTGCCACACTAGAGTTAGCACATCGACAGTAGGCATTGACAACAGGATATATCAAAGCCTGGGAGTCTGATGAGCAGCTGAAGAAGGAAGCCGCGGAGTTGCACCAGGTCCGTGTGCAGTTGGACAAAGAAAAGTTTCATGAAATCAACACGCTCAAGGTGACATAGGCTGAGATGCAGTGGAAAGCTGCTGTGGAGATTACAGATCTCAAGAAGGTGCAAGATCGCCTGATTATGGAGCAAGCACAACTATGGGCGCGGTATAGTGAATTAGAGCAGGCTATCTCTATAGCCTGTTAGGACATGGTTGACATACCCACCGAGCTCACCCCAGTTGCAAAGGCCCAGCGGTTGGGGTAGACTATGATTCAACTTCAGGACCATAACTTGTTGCTTCAAGCTCAAGCACATCCCACTACCCTACTGGAGCAGGTTGCAGAGCATAAGGCCTCCCTAGAGGAATTGCTACTCAGTTTGGCCACATGGAGCAAGAGGCCAAATCTGTTATGGAGGAAACCACACAGTTTTGGAAGAGTATTGTTCAGGATGAGTAGCTGGACCAGCTCACTGTGTAGGTCAAGAAGCAGACGATCAAATAACAACTTTGAAGTCAGCACTTAAGGCCATGCCGCTAATGGTGCAAATCACCCAGGCCACCGAACTTAAAGATCTCCAGCAGCGAGCTTCCCGTGCCCAAGAGCGCCAGCAAAAGCGCCGCGAGAAGCTTGATGAATTCCAAGATATTGGTGGCCAATTGGCTGTTAAAGCTGTTGCCACACTTCATGCTATTCAGGAGAGTCAACAAATGGTCGACAACAAGGCTACTGAGGAGCACCTGGTCCAGCAAATGGTGAGCGATTGTCAGAATACTGTTACCAACGTGTAGCTCCAAGTTTAGGAAGTTGCCCAGCAATTTGCTGATTTTAAGGATAAGATTGTTGCATACACCTTGTCAACTTTACGTGGCTTGATGGCAAGCCACAAAACTGTGTTGGGGGCTTGTTGGTAAGGGGTTGGGGCGAGTGAGTTGCACAGTGTCGTGGCAGCTGTGCAAGCTCATGCGGCATCGTGCAAGGGTCGTTTAGCGCGATAAGTGGAGAAGTAACCACTTTTTGAATATTTTATATATATGTGGACCTAATTTTGTTCTAATAGGTCAGTAGCGGTTAGAAATTAGTTAATAGTGGACTATTGAGGCGAAGGCATAAGCCTATTTATAGATCAATTTTTGTAATGATAGAGAGACATGATTTTGACATTGTAACTATCGCTCTCAGTACTAGGGATTGCTCTATCATCATTGTGATTCTGTCTGGGTCTCTTTTGATGAACTCTTCGGTTTTGGAGAAGGATGATGTAATGTGCAAGGTTAATATAAGATGTGTTGAATATGGTTCAATCTCTATTTGATTTCTGTTATGATGCGGCAGTACTGCTTGTTTTCATGATGATGTAATGCAATGTATGTAGATCTGTTGTGATGCTATGATTCTGCTTTTGATACAATGATGTAACTTAGTTTCTCCTTGCTCTATTAATGCGATATGTTAAATCTCTGCAATTGTTGAATGTGGTATGATGTTTCATAATTAATGCTGCGATAAGATAGGGTGATCGCATAAGTCATGGTTTTCTCCAGTCAGATCCCCATGTCCTCCTTCCCTACTATCAAAAACTCAGTTCTGACAGCTTTCCCTTGAGCGCCTCGGGTGAGACCTCGTCTACTTCGCAGACGTTGCTAGTGTGGCTAGGGTTTTACCCCTAGCTTGTGCGAATGAGCACCTACTAAGGAGAAGGGACTCCTTAGTAGTAGTTCAGTAAGTGTAAATTAAAATGCTAAAATATAAATATAAACTACTCTAAACATGTGCATGAAACAGAAAAACGAAATATAAAAAATGGTTTTTTGTATTAATATTACCTCCAATGTGAAGGTTGGTGAAGCCCTTTGCAGTGATCCAAGAGGGTTGCTCCAAGCTCCAACTTGCTCTTTCTCTTTCTCCAATGGTGGAAATGGGCCAAAAGGGGCTCTCAAGGTGAAAGTAGCTCAAGGGTGAGCTAGGGTTTCAAGGGCTATTTTGGCAGAGTGAGGGTGGTTATGATTGTGGATGTCAAATAAGGGGTCTCCATCACTTATTTATAGTTTTTCAGTGGTGGATTGCTGGCCCATGGTTTTGGAAACCATATGGTTTAGGGCAGCTGTATAGGGTTTTTTCCTCCTTTTCCTCATTATTTTATATTTTTTCTTCCCTTTTTAGGCTTTTTGATGGTTTTATGGCCTTTTGGAGGCATTTTAGGCCTTTTGGAGGCTTTTTAGTGGGATTTTTGCTATCTTAGAGGAATTTTGGATATTTTTGGAGGAAAAAAGGGGTTTTTAAGGGAAATATGGTAGAAAAATGGACAAATGAGCCATGTAGTGGGGTAGATGAGGTAGTGAACACTTTTTGGGTGTTAACAGATTGCCCCCTGATGTGCGAGGGCAGGAGCTCATCGTATGGCCGATGGACATCATAAGTCATAAATGGTGTTCCTGGGGTGTGGAGAAGAGAAGAAACAAACGGAAGCCCAGAACAACGATCCCGAACCAACTGCAAGAACTAAAAGTACATAACCTCAATAAGGGATGAGGAATCATCTGATCATATGGACGAGGCGGGAATTCCCATGCTCGTATCAGGATATAACATAAGAATAACAATGGGGTCCAAAAAGAGGGACCTGTCATATACATGGCCTCAAATACTGAATGAGGAAGAATCTCAATATATGGACGAGGCGGGCATACCCATGCTCGTATCAATATACATAAACATAACTGTGAGGCCCAAAAAGAGGGACCTGTAGTATACATAAAAAACCATTGTGTATATCATAAGGGTCTAGAAGTGACACAAATCTAGGACATACTACTGGGCTGACCATGTCTGAGCTGAAAAACTGATGCACTGGAATGACAGCAGTGCTACTGAATGTGGTACCAAAGGAATTGATGAGCTACTGGATCAGAGTGACAAGGGTCATACTCGCAATGGTACACTGAACTGGGTACTCAAGGAAGCATGGAACTAGATGGCTTCCGAATACAATCGCCAATGCAGCCCGGACATCCACGGGAACATATAACTGGGCGTTCCGAAGTGACTCACCAATGTGCTAGAGTCGGGGGAAATCTGGGGTCTTCGACAAATAATGGAAGGGATATAAATCCTGCGTGATTCTCAACGATGCGATCAAGGTGCTGAAGTCGAGCATGTGAGAAACAACCATTCGGAGAGGCAATGATGACTCCTCCCAAAATGGTCCGTAGGCACCCACCACAGATGGTGATGGGTCCAAGGCATAGGGGCCTCTGGGTCTATCCTCTGGAATAGAGGGGCTGTCGTCGACAAAGGGAAACCTGCAACTATCAAGGAAATGATGTTTCCTTGACAGGAGCGTGAGGTGGAAAACTGAAATGTGATAGTATTGATGGCAGGATTGATAAACTGGGGGGAATAACTGGGCAAGTAGAGTGGGTGGACTCAAACTTCCTTTGTTCAGAGTATGATGGCGGGATGATCGGGCAGCATATGAAACTGACTGGTTGTAAGGGGATCATAGCTGTATTGGATCTGGGAGGGTGACTGGGTTGAGGGAGACTCAAGCTGTGGTAAAATGGCAGGAGACTGCAGAATACTCTGAACAAAGGCGACCTAATTGGGGGTGCTGTCGAGAGGATCGATCATAGCGCCAAGAGGCACGGGGGGACTTCTTCATGGGTTAGGGAACTAGAATAAGTGTGTATATAAAATGGTACTGTCGTGTGGATTTATACGAGCCCAGGACAGTTCATGCTCGCTGTTGCTTTCAATTTTAACGAGTTTGAAAGCAATAAGAAGACTCGAAAGTAATGGAATTGTACTGTCGTGTGGATTTTATGAGCCCAAGACAGTTCATGCTTGTGGTTGC
>LPNX011179979.1:43481-73880 GCA_001517045.1 Pseudotsuga menziesii | reverse complement strand
AATTTTAAGGAGTCTGAAAGCAAATAAGAAGACTCTGAAGTAATGGAATGGTACTATCGTGTGGATTTTACGAGCCCAGGACAGTTCATGCTCATGGTTGATTTCAATTTTAAGGAGTCTGAAAGCAAATAAGAAGACTCCAGGGGGGTTGCTTTTTCGTGTGTTACATGATGGAGGGGTTACATGGTGTGATTGATATGCCAATCTAGGATGTTATTTGCCATTTGATCTGCGACACTATTGTGAGCTCTTGGGACATGTGTGAATGTGATGGATTCAAACTGTCGGCTGAGTTGTTTTGTACGCAGGAATTTTCTAAATAGGCAGGGATCATGCACCTGGTAGCAGTTGTTGAGCTGGGAGACAAGTAGCTGGGAGTCCAAGAACACATGAAGGTGACATATGCCCATCTGGAGGGTGGCAGTCAGGAGACCGGTCACAGCATCATACTCCGCCTGGTTATTGGTAGCGGCGTCGATACATATTCCCTCAAGGTGAATCAGTTCGTTGGAAGGGGAATATAAGACCCATGCTGCAGAAGCCAGGTTGGGAGACCAGCGACTTGCGCCATCAGTAAAGCCAGTGTAACGAGGTGGAAGATGGTCTATCTGTGGGCATGCAAAAATAACGATGAATGTAAGATTATGGTAAAGAAGGTGAAAAACAAAAAAGAGAGAAAAATGTACAATGCGGACCAATGAGGTCGCGGTTTCAGTTATGGGTAAAAAAATTTAAGATACAACCCATTACGCGGGTTGCATAAAGGGTGGCCTTCAGAGTCGGCTAAAATGTATGCCTCCTTGCCGAGGCAAGTCTGCACAATGTAAGGGCCTTGCCACATGGACTCAAACTTTCCTTTACCGGTTTTGTCGTGGGCTTGGTCATAGACGAGGACGAGGTCCCCTTCGTGGAAATTTTGAGGGTGAATATGTTTGTCATAACCGGATTTGGAGCGGTTTTTGGCAGCTTCGATGTTCTGGAGAGTGGCACGACGATCTTCATCGGCTTGTTTGAGGGATAGCAGACGTTTCTCAAGGGGGGAGGTATCGGGGAGAAGCTCAACGGAGATATGTAAGGCAGGTATCTGACACTCGATGGGGAGGACAGACTCTACACCGTGAACTAAATGAAACGGGGTAAAACCAGTGGTGGTCTTGGTGGAGGTGCGGTAAGCCCATAAGGTAGGGAATAGCATATGGTGCCAATTGGACTTATGCCGGTCAATAGTGCGTTGGAGTATGGTTTTTAGGATTTTGTTAACAGCTTCTACTTGATCGTTCCCTTGAGGGTAGTAAGCAGAGGAAAATTGGTGTTCAAACTTGAGGAGGGTCGATAACTCGCGCCAAATGGAATCTTCAAAGTGTGATCCATGGTCTGAGACCAAATGTGTAGGGACCTCGAATCGAGTGATAACATGGTTGAAAAAGAAACGGGCAGCAGTGTCAGCGGTACAGTTGAAGGTGGGCATGGCTTCCGCCCATTTGGTGAAGTAATCGATGGTGATAATGATGTACTTATGGCCATTCACAGATGGGGTTCTACACTCCATGAAGTCGATGGCCCACTTACAAAAGGGACCAACGGTGACGACTGGGTGTGATGGAGCAGGTGGTGTCTGGGCCTTGGGGGCAAAAAGTTGGTAGTTATGGCAATGTTTGACCGCAGTGATGCAATCGATGAATAGTGTGGGCCAGAAGTATCCAGCGCGGATGACTTTTTGGGCAGTGGCCATCCCTGAGAAGTGGCCGCTGCAGGCACCGCTATGACAATCATTAAGGACGTGCTCAGCTTCCTCGTGTGTAAGGCAACGATGAAGAATTGTGTCGACCCCTCGCTGGTAAAGGACATCTCCTAGGAGGAGGTAGCGAGAGGCCTGGTGACGGATACGACGACGTCCATTACGAGTGACTTTGGGTCGGAACTTCTGCGTGCATAGGTATAACAAGATATCACCGTACCACGGGTCATCAGACGAGATAGTGAACAAGTGATTGTCGGGTAACTCATCGAAGATGGGTGGGGTCGGGAGAAAAGAAGGGAGATCAATGATGAGCTGGGCAAGCGCAAGGGCTTTAGTGCTTTTAGGTGTTCAGAATGTGAGGTCATATTCCTGGAGGATAATGACCCATTTAGCCACATGACCTTGCCGGAGCCACGGATTTAGGAGATATACCATGGGGTTAGAGTCGGCGACGACTGTGGTATGACTAAGTAAAATGTAGTGTCGCAATTTTTGGACGGAAAAGACCACTGCTAGGGCTAGTTTCTCCTCATATGGGTAACGTAGGGGTGGTCCAAACAATGTCTGGCTGACGTAGTAAATGACATGCTCTTGGTGTGAGGTGTCTTCTTGAACCAAGACTCCGAACACAGCATGCTCGGATGCCGAGATGTAGAGAATGAAGTCTTGAGAAAAATCCGGAGGGGAGATCAAGGGGGATTGTGTGAGAGCTTTCTTGAGGGCTTCGAATGAAGCTTTTGCTTGCTCGTATCAGACAAAGGGTATGTGGGTACAGAGCAGACACAAGAAATCGTGAATGGTTGTGGCGTAATCAGGAACGAAGCATCGAAGGAAATTGGATCGCCCTTGCAGACTTTGGAGTTGCCGGAGCGTGCGAGGAGAGGGAAGGTCTAAGATGGCTTGACTTTGAGGGGATCAACAATAATTCCTTTCTGGGAAACAATGAAACCCAACAATCGGCCTGCCAGAACGCAAAAGACACACTTGTGTGGGTTCAAGCGGATCTGATATTTGCGACAACGCAAAAAAACTTGTCGAAGGTTGTTAAGGTGGTCGGATCGTTTTCGGGAATGAGCTGTAAGGTCATCAAGGTAGACGAGCAGGATGTGGACCAAATCATGAAAGCAATAGGTCATGGCCCGCTGGAATGTGGCACCAACATTTTTTAGGCCAAAAGGCATGACGCGATAGGCGAAGGTGCCCCATGGGGTAGTAAAGGAAGTTTTGTACTGGTCTTCCTTTCGGATTTGGATCTGATTGTATCCGGAAAAACTGTCCATGAACGAGAGGACTTCATGCCCCGCACACACATCGATGAGGTGGTCAATAAATGGTGTGGGGAAATTGTCTTTGGGACAGGCGTGGTTTAAATCTCGGAAGTCAGTGCATACTCTAATGGTGCCTTGTTTTTTGTTAACGGGAATAGGGTTTGAAACCCAGGTGGTATAGGCAATAGGATAAATGAATCCCGCCTTGCGAAGTTTCTCAATCTCTACTTTGACAGCTGGAAGTTTTGAGGGATGAATGGGACGCTGTTTCTGACGAACGGGGGGTACATCAGGCCATGTGTCAATGTGGTGCTCTATAATGGCAGGGTCAAGACAGGGCATTTCGGTATAGGACCAGGCAAATACATCACAAAATTCTCTGAATAGTTTTTTGTATTCCTCAATCTCTTGCTCACTACAAGAGGCTCCTAAGGTGATGAGTTCGGGGGTGCTTCCTGGGGCAGCGATATCAATTTGGATGACAGGTGAGATGTTGGCCATGTTACCCTCCTCGAAGGCGTTAGGAGCAGGAATAGGGTCCTTGAACCATTCGACCTTGGGGGCAAGGAAGTCTTTGGATTCAACTACAAATTGGGCAGCAGTGTTAGAGGAGGATTCATCTGGGAGGAAGTAGGAACGATGGTGCATGTCATCCCAGGGATACTCCGGGGCAGTGAGAGCCTCGAGGATTTCCTCTTCAGTACGGAAAGTTTGCGTCGTCAAATCGGTTGACGAGGGAGTAGTGGTGGAAGAGATCATATAAATGGTATTATCCTCTCCGGGAGGGGAAGAGACCGGGGGGTGGATCTCCTCAATGGTGGGTGGTGCCGTCTCAAGATCTATATGGTTCATCTCATAGAGAGCTTCTCTATAATCGGGAAGATCGGGACAGTGATGTGAGTAATGCCCATAAACACCGCATAGGGCACAAGAGTGGTTAGTGCGTAGGGATTTGTCGCGAGGCTTAGGGGTTGGATTAAGTTGGACAACCGATATACTGGGGTCGTCGTCAAGAATTTGCATGTGTTCCTGTATGGCCGGTAACTGAGGACATTGGTGAGTCGCATGGCCCAACTCGTCGCACAGCGAGCATTTGGGAGGAGCACGAAACACAGGGGGGTTTTTTACTATCTTGGGAGGTGGGACAACAGAGTAAGGTTGGGGGCCTCTGCCCCCAGTGGGTTTGGTAAGAGGAGGGGGGGGTTCATGGAGGACGATGGGGTAGTGACACTGGGAGGTGGGTGACTAGTAGAGACAATGGGTTGCACCGGTTGCAGGACGACATCTAGTGTCGGCGGGGGAACGGGAGGCGAACATTATTTTTTGAAAAATCATAATGCTAGCTTGAATGTTGAAAAATCATTATTTTTTCTTCACATTTATAAAGTTTCCAATCTATATATGGGTTGAATTCCTTCCAAGAGATGCATTCCAACTCTAGTTGGGAAGAGATTCCAAAGAATGCCACTTGTACAACAATTCCTAGTCTCCTACTTCCACCAAATTACATGTGGAAGCATCTTAGCTGCCATAAATCCATTGAGCGCCCTCTTGGAGTTATTTTTAGCCCTGAAATGTCATATATGTCATATTTCAGTCTTCATATCTTATTTGTGTCATAGGTGTCATAACATCTTCATCATTGTTGTCATAGAGCTAGGGAATCTAGTCCAAGTGTCTCAGTAGCTCCAAAATGCCTCTTCCTCTCCCATGAGAGTTATTCTTCCACTCCAATTCAACCTTAATTCATTCATGCAAAGTATATTGATTGTAAAACTCATCTTAAGAACCTTGGGATTCTTATGGATTCAAAATGACAAGAGGAGGACGCCATGTGGCATAGAAAATGTAGCTTGTGTGGGTCCCACATCCTCCATGTGTCTTCATGATCATTTGCCACTTTTATTTTCCCTTGTATTTATTTATTTAGATCCTTTATTAAATATTTATGCCATTCTAATGTTAAAACATCATTTATTGTCCCCCTTATTCCAAATCCCAAAGCTTCCGCCCCCAACCTAGGAAACTAGTAATTTTCCTTGGCAATTATTTTCCATGAGCATTAATGGCTTTTGAGCTTAGTGGTTTTGCAAACAACCCCCACGAACCGTTATCAATCAAACATTCCACATTTCCCCAACTGATTTTACACCAACGAATTATCAAGAGAAAATTAACTGGTTCGTACTTTAAGGCGCATTATTGATAATAAATGTTGATCTTCGTCCCCTTTTTTTCGATTATCCCACTACCTCTACTTATCGTCCTTGCACATTGTCAGTGTGCTAATCATGTCAACTGCTAGATGATTTTATATCTAATAGTGATCCATGTTAGGTGAAAAGTGACTGTTGTATCTTCTATCCTTTGGTATTTAGTCTATGGTCATGTGATTCCTAAACTTTCCTTTAGTTTAACCACTCCCGCTAATGAGTATTCTTTGATTTTAGCCATCGTGGTCTTAACCACACAAATTTTCAACATTACATACTTTAGAAGCTTTGAAGACCTGTAACGACACAGAAAGGTTGTTAAAACTCGTGACTGAGGAAGGTTCTAAGGCTTCTCTTGCTCTTTTATTGGTGGATGTTGGTAAGATATTTTAATTTTCTTGGTTGATGTTGCTATTGTGCACCTTAAGAAAGGAACATTAGGGTTTTGCTTACATCTTGTCAATATTATTTGAGAACAATTTCCTCTTGAATGACCTCTCCAATGTTGGGCCTTGGAATTCGTTCTTGTCCTAATTAGGCTAAGACTAACTTGACCTATCTAGGGTTAATAGTATTTGCCCTAATTGTAAATGATTGAATAACAAAATTGAGAAGGGACATTAAACTTAATCTCTTATTTCCCTAGGGTTAGGACTAAGGTATAAACCATATGATCAAATTTATTTTGTATATATTTCAAAAAATATAAAAATTTGAAAAACCCTAAAAATATAGAAAATTAATACCTAAAAAAACATGGATTTTGGAATTGTGCTCTGCTGGAAAAGTGCGTAGTAATAGGTTTCTTGGTAAATTCTCAAGGTAATCTCTTTACCGTGGTTAGATTGAGAAATACACCATGTTCTGTGTTATCTTGGTATATGCAACATCTAGTGTAGTAAGCACAATAGGTATCAATCAAATAAGCAACATTTGAAGGCCTAAAAAAATAAGGAATTAAGCCTAGGTTGACCCTTGGGGGTTGGACATCTATTGGAAAGGTCTTAAGTAGGTCCACCATCTATTTAAGTGTTGGTTAGGGATTAAACCAATTGTAGGTATGCAAATTCATATCTAATTCAGGGATTCCTTTCACCCTCTTGAGGTACATTACTTGCCCTAATACTGAAGGTACATCTTATATGGTAAGTTGTTTTGAATGGTTTACCATTTATTTTTGAAGGGTTATTGACTGCCGAAATTTTATAACAACAGTAATATATTGAAGTTATCTATCTTAAAATTCATAATAAACTATTATAACTCCTACCCTCTTGAAGTGTCATATTTATTCTTAATTGTTTTGATTCCTTAAAGCATTGGTCTTAGTCAAGAGGTTGCTTGTGAAGAGTAATTGTGTGATGTTGGAGTGATTGTAAATTTTATTCACCAATGTTAGGGACTCCCCCTTTGTAGTCATATTTTACCTAAAGTGTTGAGAATATGGGTTGTAGTGACATTGGATGCTATATTCTCCCATGCTTACCCCTCATTGCATCATGATTGAAAACCTCAATCAAGGGTGCTAATTTGTGCAGTAACACCTAGAATAAAACAACTAAAGAACATGAATTCCTACCTACAACCATTGATCGATGGATTTAGGAAATTATGGAAAGGGGTATCTCTATACAATTGATCAAGACCCATCATTAAAGGATAGTTCTTTTACCTTATATGGAATATGTGCATACATCATGCATGATTATCCGAGATTAGGATTTTGCTCTGGTAAGCATGTCAATTGATTTGATTATATTCATACTATTATTTTGCATAGTTATTTTGGTGCCACTATCTTCTTTAATGATAACATGTTATATATATATATGATAACATCATAGGTCATATAACAAGAGGGTATCATGGATGTAAATGTTGTAGACCTTCTATAAAGGCTAGATGGTTCAACCACCTATGAAAGTTGACGTATGACTACTTGAGGGTATTCCTCTTAGAATATGACCCTGATAGAATAACAACATCTCTTTCAATGGTAATCTTGTGATAACCCAACAACATAATATAATGAAACTAGCTAATCGAATTAGGTAATATGACAGAGAGAAGGACAAGGAATTTGAAAAATTGTTTCATTCAAGTGGGGAACCTATGTTTGACAATCTTGCATTTTTCAACACTTGCGTTGATAAAATCCATATTGGGATGAAAAGGAAATTTGTATTTTTATGAAATTCCATTTTGGGATCATCTAATATTCCCACATACTAGATCCCATGGATATATTTACAAAAAATCATCTTATTTATGGGGGCACGTATCATCGAAAAAATAAAAACATTGAGTGTTAGGAGAGAACTTATTTCTCCAAATACTAAAAATAGACATTGTACACAAAAATACAGTAGAGAGGTTGATCCCTCTTGGTATTTTAAATAAGGTGATGTTCCATGGATTTTTAAGAAACATGATCTTTGTCATTAGGGGAATTTTGAGGTCTAATGTAACATCCCCATACCCACAATGCAGATAAATTAAAATTTTTACTTCAACAACCCTTATTCTCCTTCGAAACACATGGCATGGATGTTAACACACACTTCAACCTTCATTATTAGGCTTAGAAACCACTGTAACAGTCGTTTCTCCCGTGACAGATCCCTTCTGCGACCGGAAACACCTTTTCCACAATGAACCTGTCCTTTCTACACTCTGTGTTCTGTACTTTAGCTTTTCACCCTTTCAACCTCAGAACTTAGAGGTCAAGAAGGTAACATTCAACGAATTCCTTCAACCACGGTTCTTCCTTCCGCACTTCCACTTTCCTCCTTTCTAACATCGGAACTTAGAAGTTGGAAACATAAATTTCGATGGAAATACTTAATGACTCTTCCACCTTCCTCACTTCCGCTTCCACTTTTTCGAACTCGAAAATCAGAAACATAAGTTTTGACATAAATACTTAATGGATCTTCCACCTTCTGCTCTTCTTTTTCCACCTTTTCAACCTCAGAACTCAGAAATCAGAAACATAACAAACGATGGAATCCTTTATCCACTTTCCACCTCTTTCCTTCCACTGCGAAACTCAGAAATCGAAAAAAAAACAAACGACGAAATCCTTTATCCACTTTCCATCTTCCGCCTTGTACCTTCTACTGCGAAACTCAAAAATCAGAAAAACATCAAACGACCTTAACCCTTTTATACACTTCCGAATTCCTCTTTCTGACCTTAGACTTCAGAAATTGGAAGTTATCCTTTTTCCTTAGAACTTTTCTGCGCTTCCCGATTTCTGCTTTCCGACCTTGGACTTTGGAAATTGGAAAACACACTTTCTGCCGTGTTTTCAACTACCCTTTTTGCCTTATGCAGGAAGATACCAGGGTGTGTAATGTGGAAATTGAACCCAGTGATAGAACAATTACACTCACAACAATTATCAATTGTACATGCAAAATCACTCACAAAAGAGACTAAATATGGAGCTGAACACTAAACTGTATTGAATAAGTGTACAATAGCCAACCCTGTGAAGTCATAGGCTGCCACAATAAATAGTTACATGAAGGATTTGAATGCATGAGGAGGAAATTCGAATCTAGTCAAAAGCAGGCTTACTAAATCTAAGCAAATCCCCCATAGGTGCATAAAGTAGTTTCCAAAACTGTCAAGGAGCTCACGAATTGAAAAAATCAATTAGGCAAGCTAAAAGGTAATGGAATGGCAACTCATACATGCTTTTCATAGGAGAAAAGAGTGGAGGATGTGGAGGACAAAAAACTAGTTAACCTCACCTAGTCAAACTTTCCCAATTGCCTTAAAGCACTGAAAAAGCAGGCAATAAAGTAGAAAAAGCAGAACGGTGCTTAGGAGGCCAAGAATAAAGCAGATTTGATTCCATGAGCTTTCCCAAGCACTCCATGAGTCAAAATTATCAAATTTGACCACTATGGATGTGTAGATGACAACTTGTATAAGGTGGAACATGGAAACTAGGCAAATAAGACAAAAATGGATTAATTAATGCCTAAGGTAGCTAACTATGGGTTGATTATTCTAACATGTAAACACAACAATTCTTCCTTGTTCAACTTTCCCTTTTCCAGTTTTCACCTTCCACCTCCCTCAGGAAGATTCCAAGGGGTGGAAACACTAAGTCATCTGCCTCTTAACTCTGTAACAGGATTCTAGCCTCCGTGAACTTAGGAAAATGTATTGAAAAACATGAGGCATATACATAAGTAAAATGCAAGAAAACATAACAGAAGTAAACTTCTACTTAACCATCAATAAGCATTCAACATGATCATAATAACTCATAAGCAAATACATGGAATAAACAAACATAACAGAGATACTTATCTTGATGATTAAGCTATCCCGCAACTAGCTATGTCACTGCAACATTCCACCCAACCATAGGCCATTGTGTTCACTGATCTCTTGACACCACTTCACCCCCGATCTGGGCACGATTTCCACAAGGAACTAGGGAACAACATACTTACACATAGCCATAACTCATAACACACAATCAAACCAACAAATGGGTTTCACAGGATACAAAACCAAGCCATCTCATAGTTGGGTTTATCAGGATGTCCAAGCAACAAGCCAAAACACTGTTGGGTTTCATAGGATCCACAACCAAGCCAACAAACAGTTGGGTTTCACAAAATGTACACAGTCAAGCTAACATCCATATTAAGGACCAACCAAGCCAACAGATGGGTTTAACAGGCTACTTAGTCAAGCCATCTTTCACAGTTGGGTTTCATAGGATATCCAACCAAGGGTTACACACATGGCCAACATGCACAACAAGAAACAACCAAGCCAATATCCAAATGGGTTTCAAATCCTTCCCAGCCATGCCAACATATAATTGGGTTTCACGGTCTATCAAGGCAATGACTCACACCTCGTCAAATCCTCACCACAACTCAACCAAACCAACCAACAGTTGGGTTTCTTAGGTTACTAAGGAAATGTAAATGTATAATTGCTAAGCTATTGAGCTCAACCACATAGCTATGGACACCTACACCACATCTATCCATATTGGCATCCCACAATACCTACACACCCAACACAAAGAAGTATTCCCTTCACTGCTACATAGTTCTCTCAGGCCATACCTTCCCTTCTAGTGCTCTTTCAAGTGTGCATAAAGGATATTCCAGCCCCTCTTGATCTGTTTGTGAGGTTCCTCTCTTCACTAGGTTTATCAGCTAATTCTGGGCCTCTTCCAGTCCTAATTATTTGAGACCAAAACAAGGATGCACTTCACAACAACCCACAAGGAAAACACAACAAAACAGGATCCACTCCGTAACACAAAGAAAAATAGGGTTCCACACCATAATGGACCACAATGTAAACACAACCCAAAACAGGATCCACTCACTCTGTAATAGAGGAGACCACCGCAGAAACACCTTCCGCCACTCAGGAGGGTTAAACAAACCATTCTAAACAATGAACCACTGAATAACAACACTGCGGAAACTACATAGGATCACACTCTCATAAAATTGAGAGATCTCCACTACCCATTCACTTAGAAAAAACACAATTGAACCATTCTTTCATGACTCAGGGTAGTGAACTGCCACATTGTGCATGAACTAACTGATTGAAAATGATCGAATGGTGAAGGATAGAATGGTAGAAGGGTACAGAATAATGAACCAACCACAACGCTGAAGAACAACGAAAAATCCCCCCCCCCCAAACTAAGAAAAGATGGTCTGGCACACATCACATGCTTCCTTGCGTCAGAAGAAAGATCGTGGCTTCCCAGACCGCAGACTTGCAGGATTTCTCATATAAGAAATTAGACTGCCATGCATTTCTCTGCCCAAGGCATTAACCACCTCAACTAACTTATGGAAGAAATTGATGATTGAGGACAAAGGGAAAAAAGGTAGCTGAGGGTTCATGGATTTCCCCATTGACATATGGTCACACCCTATTGGATTAGGGGGTTTGATCACTAATTCCCCTCTCTATTCCTTGTGGAATCATGCCCCCATCTCTTTCATATTGTAGTAGCTAGCTGTGGCATTTTATTAATTTGTAAATTCACATGATATTCAAAAACATGTTGTGCTTGATAACACAATGAACCATAGGCATCTACCTTGATCACCCACACACAAAACACCAGATCAATGATAGGTCCTTGTCCTTGAGCTCCATTCCATGATCTCAATAATATATACATCATGTAAAATTAAATACCATGGGGTCAAAACCAGGGCACACATTTCCCTCACCCTTGGGGTCAAAATCGGGGTATTACATTCCCCTCCCCCTTACAACAACACTATCCTCAGTGCTTTACAAAATTGACCAAGAATTCTACATTGGCAATACCTCGATGCTCTAAAAATTGAACAAAAATGGATGTGCCAATCGCATGACACCCTATAGCTCCCATGTAGCCTCGTTAGGACCGCGATGCTTCCACTGCACCTTCACTTGTCCAATGACACAATATGGAACTCTTCCTTGGGTCCCACTATGTGGTTATCTTGCATCAAAACTCCTCCAAGTCCTCAATTGCATGCATCAGTATGTACCACAAAGTATTTTCCTAGCCTTGGAGAATCCTTCTCCTTAGCTCAGAACATTTCCAATGTCTTTGGAAACCAACAATACCTATGCTCAAGCACCAAGCAATGAGTCAATTCTCATGTCAACATTCACAATATTTTTTTCCAAATCATAGATGAATCATGTGCACATGTATATTGACATAAAATCAACAAGTAGCTTCCAAGTAAACCAAATACTTATCTACATAAGTATCTTCTTTTGGATCCACAAGTCCGACTTTGTCTTTATACAACTATGGCACCCACAAGACCTGCCCCACCCCACAAAGGAAGGTACCTCTTCTTTGCTATACAGTCCCTCAAGCGTACCCACCCTTCATGTGCTCTATAGGGTTTGCATTGAAAGGTAGCCAAGTTTTTGCAAGCCTCAGATCACCTGTGAAAATATCTATCAACCAAGATCTAGAAGCCTTGCTCTAGATCCTAACACCTCTCTGGGTGCTCAATGGCAGCTCTATCTTTAGATCCTACACCTCCTCTAGGTGCTCACCAAGCTCAGGTGCTTCCTTTCCAGATACCACAATGAATTAATTTGCATGTCAGATTCATTCCTATAGGATTCATTCTTTAACAAGATTTTCAAAATTATAGCTGAATCATTATGCACATGTGTATTTACAAAAACTCAAAAAAAAATTGCTAAGTAAATCAAATACTTATCTGTATAGCAACTCTCAACTGATATCTAGTAGCTCCGCTCCAAAGCTTAACACCTCCTTGGGTGCTCAACTGTAGCTTTGCTCAAGGGTCGAGCACCTCCTCCAAGTTCTCACCAAGCTCGGGTGCTTCCCTTTCGAACACCATAATACCTAGGGTTTATTCTCTTCACAGAGTCCCCACTCTTGTGATATTCCCCTTATGTGGTGTGAATGGGTGCGAAAAGAAGTCTAGTCGGATGTCTTACACTTGGGCATCCCTAGTGATGCATACCAGTTCCTAGATGGTACGGGGGGGGGGGTGAAGCTATGTGCCCAAGTGCATCCTTCTAGAGGAACCATGTATCCCAAACACATCCTTCAGAGAAGCTATGTACCCCAAGTACATCCTTCCAAGAACTATGTACCCTAAGCAAATCCTTTCGAGGAGTCATGTATCCCAAACACATCCTTCCGAGAAGCTATGTACTCCAAGGGTGTATTTTCATCATCTCACCTGCATTACATACAATCTTGCAATTCACATGAGATGTCATCATAAAATTTTTTATCATAGATTTTTAAATCTATTTCATGCATACATGATTTTCCAAACATCAAACGATCAATAGCATTGATAGCCGAATCAAAATCTGAATTTACAATTCTCTTTCCTACAGAAATATAGATTTTTTCAATCATGAGGCCATCCTCATATTGTTTGGCTTTTGCAAGTGGCAGCATATATCCCTTGCTCACACATGCTTCCCAAAACCTGGACATCCACATACAACATGTCATCTTGACACCATTTTAGGTCAAGCAAATAGTCAATAGCATTTAATAGGAAAATTTGAAATCTAAAATTTAAAAATTTGTTATGTTCAAAGGTTAGACATCAGTCATGAGATCCTTCTCATAGAATTTGGCCTCTGCACATGGTAGATTCTTGCCTTGGCTTCATTGGGTACAACTATACTTCCATGTTCAAGTCATTCTACCTGTAGTCTTCATGAAGTTTTGATATGATCGTACATACACATGAGGGTCATCTCCTCATGGAACTACAAGTTCGCATGCATGCCTCCTCAACCAATACATATACTTGACTTTACCTACTGAATATCCTTCGATGTATGTCGTGTAATATCCTGCAAGTCCCAAAAAAATATCTTACATCTTTCACCTTTCTCAACTTTGCATACAACGTATGCTCCCTTAACAATTTCAAGGTCAATCTCAAATGTTCTTCATGTTCTTCCTCATTCTTATAATAACTAAGAATGTCATCAAGGAGAACAAGAACAAATTTTTCAAGATACCTTTTGAAACCACCATTCGTGAGGCACATGAATGTAGCTGGTGCATTTGTGAGACCAAATGGTACCACTACAAATTCATAGTGTCCATACCTTGTTTTAAAGGATGTCATATTAATATCTTCATCCTTGATTCTTATATGATGGTAACTAGACCTTAATTCAATCTTGGAAAATACCTTTGCTCCTCTCATTTGATCAAAGAGGTCATCAATATGAGGTAAAGGATATTTGTTCTTCACAATGAATTTGTTTAGCTGTCTATAATCAATACACAACTTGAGTGTACAATCTTTATTTTTCACAAATAGAACTGGTGCTCCCCAAGGGAACACACTAGGCTCGATATAATCCTTTTCCAATAACTCTTGCAATTGCTTCCTTAGCTCTATCAATTATGGTGTGCACATCCTGTAGGGTGTCTTGGTCACTGGTTCTACTCCTTGAACAAGTTCCGTGGTAAAATCAATATCCCTCTTTGGAGGAAGTCCTGGAATTTCATCAGGAAACACATCCTTGAATTCCTATAATACATGCAAGTCCTCCAACCTAGGAGTTCCATTCTTTGTTGCCTCCCAAACATGGGATACATACAATATACCACCTTTCCCACATAACTTCTTCAGCTGCATAGCTGAAGCCTTCTTAATAGAAATCGCTTTTTGGAATGCCTCTTACCACCTTTTGTTTTCCTTCTTCATTCAGGCATTCAAATGTCTTGTTTAACTCTGTGTGCTTCTAACCAATCCATTCCAATGGGAACATAATAGGAGCCAAGTAGCAGAATATCCATATCTACATAAGTGACTATACCATTCATATCCATTGGACATCTCTCTACCACCTCACTGACTTTCCTCTTGGTTCCAGTGGCTAGTTGGACTAACCATGATTTTATATGCTTTTATTTATTCAAAGTGCACATCTACAAAATTCTAGAGGTGATATAGCTCTCATTGAATCTAGGTTCAATCAAAACAGAAACATGATACTCAATAATCTTACCCTCAACTTCAACCACAGTTGATTGATGTTATGTCTGGCGGTCCTCTATCGTTGCATAAATTATAGGAACAGTCCCTATTTCATGACCCATAGTTTCATCTCCTTGAGTGCTGTGGACTTGACCTTTATTCCCACTCTGATGTGCACATTACTTAATCAGATGGTCTTCCCCACATCCCCAACATCATAGTGGTTTCCTTGGCTTGTCTCTCATCATTCTAGCTGACTTAATCACAGCTTGTGATGGATTCCCTTGCAAATTTCGGAAATGAGAAGGTTTGAAACCCTTCCTCCTTTGGTCAAGCTTCACATTTTTCTTGCAGGAATTTCTCCTACTTCCTTCTGTATTTGTTGCTTGATGCCTAGAGTTTAATTTCCTTTGGAGGTCTATCAAACTATATACCATGGCTTTAGTCAACTAATTTTTCTCTTCCAGATCCTTGATCATCCTTTCATTTTCCTCTCTGCAACTCTGCAATTCCACCCTCAGGCTCCATGGTAGCTTCAATACCTAGGGAAGTCTATTGATTTCCCTTCCCATCAAATTCTGTTCAACATTCTCAACCTGAATATTCCCCCCGATAGTGTCTTCCTCAAGCTTGTAGGGATCTTGTGCATCACTCATGATGTTAGTCTTCTGGGCGCTGATCTTCTTGGTCGGACCAAGACCAACTTTTCAATCTGCACTATGAATATACAAAATGTGTTAACAACATCTTTTGTTAATTGCATAACAATTTCAGAATTAAAACCATTTACTTCTGTCACTTGGCCCATCTAGGCCCAATGTTGTAACCATTAGCTCCGGTACCAATCTATAACATCCCCATACCCATAATGCAGATAAATTAAAATTTTTACTTCAAGAACCCTTATTCTCCTTCGAAAAATATGGCATGGATGTTAGCACACACTTCAACCTTCATTCTTAGGCTTAGAAACCAATGTAACAATCATTCTACCCTTAACAGATCCCTTCTACGTCTAGAAACACCTTTTTTGCACTAAACTTGTCCTTTCCACACTCCGCGTTCCGTACTTCCACTTTCCTCCCTTTCGACCTTGAAAATAAAAAATCGGAAACATAATGTGTGACGAAAACATTTAACCACTCTTTTGCCTTTCTCCTTCCACACTTCTTCTTTCTTCCCTTCCGACCTCGGAACTCGAAAGTCAAGAACGTAACGTTCGATGGAGTCCTTTAACCATGGTTTTGCCTCCTACCTTCTGCAATTCCACTTTTCGCCTTTTCGACCTCAGAACTTGAAAGTAGGAAAGATAAGTTTCACGGAAATACTTAATGACTCTTCTGCCTTCCGCACTTTGCTTCCATTTTTTTGACCTCCGAACTCAAATTCAGAAACATAAATTTTGACGAAAATACTTAACAACTCTTTCGCTTTCTACACTTCCACTTTCGCCTCCTGTATCCACTTCCCGCCTTCCGAATTTCACCTTTCGCCTGATACTATGGAACTTGAAAATTGAAAAAACAACAAAAGACATTAACCCTTTCTGCACTTCCAACTTCCACTTTCTGAAGTCGGGCTTCAGAAATTGGAAAGTTATATTTTTTCCTTAGAAATTTTATGTGCTTTCGACTTCCGCTTTTCGACCTCGGACTTCGGAAATCAGAAAACACATTTTTTTCCTTGTTTTCAATTACCCTTTCCTCCTTCCGTAGGCGGATCCTAGGGTGTGGAAACACAACAATTCTTCCCTATTCAACTTTCCCTTTTTCAGTTTTTTCCTTCCTCCTCCCTTAGGTAGATTCCAAGGTGCAAAAACACTAAGTCAACTACCTTCTAACTCTATAACAGGTTTCTAGCCTCCATGAACTTAGGAAAATGCATTGCAAAACATGAGGCATATACAGAAGTAAAATGCAGGAAAAAATAACAAAAGTAAACTTCTAATTAACCATCAATAAGCATTCAACATGATCATAATAACTCATAAGCAAATACATGGCATAAACCCTCATAACACAGATACTTATCTTAATGATTAAGTTTCCTTCAACTAGCAATGTCGCTGCAATGTTCCACCCAACCATAGGCTAGTGTGTTCATTAATCTCTCAACACCACTGCCACCCCCGAGATGGACATGATTTCCACAAGGAACTAGGGTTTCATAGGATACACAACCAATCCATCTCATAGTTAGGTTTATCATACTGTGCAAGAAATAAGCCAAAACGCTGCTGGGTTTCATAGGCTACACATCCAAGCCAATAAACAGTTGACTTTCATAGACTGTACACAGTCAAGCCAACATCCACATTAAGGACCAACCAATCCAACAAATGGGTTTCATAGGCTACTAAGCCAAGCCATATTTCAAAGTTGGGTTTCACAAGATTTCCAGCCAAGGGTTACACACATGGCTAACACACAACAAGACACAACCAAGCTAATATCCAAATGGGTTTCACAGGATTCCTAGCCAATCCAACATACAATTGGGTTTCAGAGGATGTCAAGGCAATGACTCACACCTGGTCAAATGCTCACCACAACTCAGCCAAACCAACCAATAGTTGGGTTTCTTAGGATGCTAAGGAAATGGAAAGGTAGAATTGTTGAGCTAGCGAGCCCAACCACAAAGCTATGGACACCTACATGAGATCTATCCAGCTTGGCATCCCACAATACCTACACACCCAACACAAGGAAGTATTCCCTTCACGTCTACACAACTCCCTCAGGCCATACCTTCCCTTCTAGTGCTCTTTGAGTGTGCATAAAGGATCTTCCAGCCCCTCTTGATCTGTTTGTGAGGTTCCTCTATTCACTAGGTTTATCAAACAATTATAGTCCTCTTCCACTCTTAAGTTTTTCAGACCAAAACTGGGATGCACATCACAACAACCCATAAGGAAAACAAAACAACATAGGTTCCACTTTGTAACATAGAAAAAAAAGGGTTCCACACCACAATGGACCACAATGTAAACACAACCCAAAACATGCTCCACTCACTCTATAACAATGGATAACACCGCAGAAACACCTTTTGCCACTCAGGAGGGTTAAACAAACCGTTCTAAACAATGAACCACTGAAAAACAACACTATGGAAACTACACAGGACCACACTCTCATAAAATCGAGAGATCTCCACTGCCCATTCACTCAAGAAAAACACAGCTGAACCATTCTTTCGCGACTCAAGGTAGTGAACCACCACAATGCGCATGAACCAATTGATAAAAAATGATCGAATGGTGAATGATAGAATGGTAGCCTTGGTTGGGAATAATGAACAACCGTGATGCTCAAGAACAACAACACCTTTTTCCCCCAACTGAGGAAAGATGGACTGGCATGCATCATGTGCTTCCTTGTGTCAGAATAAATATTGCGACTTCCCAGATTGCAGACTTGCAGGATTGCTCAGATAAGAAATTAGACTGGCATTCCTTACTCGACCCAAGGAAGTAACTTCCTCAACCAACATCTGGAAGAAATTGATGATTGAGGACATAGGACAAAAAGGTATTTGAGGGTTCATGGGTTTCCCCATTGACATATGGTCACACCTTATTCACTCAGGGGGTTTGACTAACTGCCCTCCCTATCCCTTGTGGAATCATGCCCCCATCTCTTTCATGTTACAGTCCCATAGCTAGCTGCAGTATTTTATTAATTTGTACATTTACATGATATTCAAATACATGTTGTGCTTGACTAGCACAATGAACCATAGGTATCAACCTTGATCACCCACACACAAAACACTAGTTCAATGACATGGCCTTGGAATTGATCTCCATGCCATGATATCAATAATATATACATCATCATGTACAATTCAATACCATGGGGTCAAAACCAAGGCACACAGTCCCCTCCCCCTTGGGGTCAAAACTGGGGTATTACATCTAAAATGGGCCTCATAAGAGATATAATAAAATATTGTATGTTTGTCATTTTGTGGGGATGGTATATTTAGAACACACCTTTTGCACTACAATTCATGTAACTATGGTTAAGTTAAAGTGAAAAGATGAGCACAAATAAATTAATAAAAAATAATATTTGATATTACTAGAAACATGAGTACTTTTGAATGCATAAATGGACTAAAATAAAGTAAAACATTTTAGTTTTGAATTATAAATATAAATTAAACTTTAGTAAATAAATTCTAAATTCTACTTATTAAAATAATTCACATTAATATTTATTTATTTTATATATATATATTTACATATATATATATATATATATATATATATTGTAAGTCTGCATTGTATTAAACTACTGAAACAAATGTTACATCCAAAATTACATCACAGACATAGTTTTGGGGTGGTCTGAAACAGAGGAGCCACCACCCCAACTAGTCGATATTATGGACATGTCTTTCAAAATTATGGGACAAAAACCCATTAAACAATGGGGGCCAAATACTAGAATCAAAATTCATACTGATGTTGTTCAAAGACAAATTATACAATATCCTTAAAAGCAAATAAAAACAAAGAAACTAAACAGAGCAGATGAAACCAGGGGTGGGCCAAGCCGACTTCTGGATCTTCATCAAAACCAAGCTAAGGGGCAGAATTCTCCTTTATGATGGGGAATCCCCCCTAAAAATCATCATCATCCTTATTGTCTGGTTTCTTAATAGGAAGAGGAGAATATTTAAGGATGGGTACGTCTATATCTTGAACATGCTTGTTACTCAACTACGTGATGGTGGAAGGCACATGAAATGGTGCATTCATCATTGTGACCATTATTGGAACCGAGCTCCTATCTAGAGATGCTAACGATGCCCCCATAACACTATCGCTTCCTCCTTCAATATTTCCTACCGTGTAGAGCCCCATAGCTAAACATTTCCAGGATGAAGTCACATCCAGCCGTTTGAGTTGGGTATCTAGCTCAATCAATTTAGTCTTCGCAGAGAGCACCGAGCTACGAGTATAATTCCAACTGTTGACCATTTCTTCCATTAAATAGCCCATCATGTTTTTGATGAACCAGTAATGGTTGATATGGACTCCACCTATGTCTCTGGCCAAATGCTCGATGACCAAACGTGCCTCCCATTCATCAATCAGAGTTCACACCGGCATGGAGACACTGGTTTCATAACCCTCTTCCAGCCTTGAACACATGCCACGTTGTGCACACCCACGACCATTGCTACCACGATGAGGGGTACCTCGTTGATGAGACATGGTGAGCCGACGTAGTAGCTTCATGTTTGTGTTGTTACTAACCAGCTCCCTTTGTATTGAGTGTTGGTGCAGGTGAAAAATAGGATGCAAAGAAAACCAGTTGTAAATACTAGAAGCAAGCTAGGAAGAATCTATGTTGATATTCAAAGCCGTAGGCCTAGGATGTTGATGCGGGTAAAGATTGAACGTAGGATAAAACCATTTGGATAGACCAGAGCCAAGCTGGGGAGGATCGTTGCAATATAGACACGGGAGCTGAATAATAAACCAAGGAGCCCCCCGTTCAAGAACCTTCAGCCTGTCATTGACACGAGTAAGCCCAAAATCCATTACAAGGGAATTAAAGTCGAGATGGCTCTTTTGACTCCTGACGTAATTGTGAATTAGCTTTCCATCCCTCGATAAGACCAAATTCACTTTGATAGACAGAGGAAGTAACTGTTGTGCCCTTCCTTCATCACCATCCAGAGTGATGGCCTCCTCACCATGAATGCGTATTAATGTTTGCTTGGGGGGGGGTGATAATGAGGACCCAACATGTAGGGTGTCACGTTGTCATCTCGTAGCTCGAGACACTCAATGTTTTCAGGTGAACATGTGGCACCAACATCCAGGTTTATTTTTTAATTAAATATAACATCATATATTATATTATATTAAAATATAATATAATATATATTATAATTATTATTATATAAAATAATAATTATAATATATATTAAATTATATTTGCGCCGAGAGGCGCTCTACAACCCAGTATGGGGGAGATATTGTAACGTTACATAACATTATGTAACGTTACATAACGTTATTTTTATTAATAAATTTTTTTTTTTTATTATAGACCAAAATAAATGTCAGCCAGAAAAACAACCTAATATGGGGGAGATGTTGTAATCTTCCTACCTAACAAAACAATAAAAAAAGTAAAAAATTAATTATCCGTAAAAAAAATATGGGTGAGGAAAAAAACACAATATGGGGGAGATGTAATGTTCCTATCTAACAAAATAATAAAAAATAAAAAATTGAATTATCCCCCAAAAAATGTTGGTCTTGCACATGGTTTTAAAACCATGTGCATTGGCTTCTAAACAACCCATGGTTTTATTGTACATGGTTTAGGATGGCCTTGCACATGGTTTTAAAACCATGTGCAATGGCTTCTAAACAACCCATGGTTTTATTGTACATGGTTTAGGATGGCCTTGCACATGGTTTTAAAACCATGTGCAAGACCAACATTTTTTTGGGGGTGCAAGGCCTCCTAAACAAACCATGGTTTTATTGTACATTGTTTAGGAGGGACTTACAAATGGTTTTAAAGGCCTCCTAAACAACAGGGCCTTGCATATGGTTTTAAAACCATGTATGGGGAAATGTTGTAATGTTTGTTCCTAACATAATAAAAAATAATAATAAATATTATATGTTGGCCATAAATAATATTAAATATTAATAATAAAAATATTATATGTGGAGCTAAAATAAAAATATGTGTATTTTGGTTTGAATCAAATTAATGGCTATATATCGGACACACCAAAGTTGATAGTTCATTGAGTGCAATACCTAAGAAGAGGTTTGCACCTCTGAGAGATTTGATCCCTCTCGACGCTTGATAAAGCCTAGGATTTGGATATATGCTGGTTTAATATAATATGTTATATGACCATTAATATATGTGACTTTATATTATAACAAAAAGAAAACATAAAAATATTTAATTAAATATAATATAATATATATTATAATTATTATTTTATAATAATTATAATATATATTATATTATATTTTAATATAATATGATACACGACCATTTATATAAATGTGACTTTATATTATAAAAAAAAACATAAAAGTGAATTACATTATATCATCGTTATATAACTTGAAGATGTTGCTTTATGTTATTTATTATATGTATTATATATCTCATAATAACAGTTATAATATATAATGTGATATAATATATAACCAACATAGATCCATCTTAAAGGTGGCTCTACCAAGCTCCGAGAGGGTTCAAATCTCTCAAGGTGCAAACCCTTTCCCCTCTATTGAATCCAATACTCACTCATTTTGTCATTAAAATCAAGTCTTCAACATAATATGTGTTGTTGAAAGGCAGGTTGCCATGGATTATCATACTACGGAATATACTTGCACGTTATTGCACACTATCATGGATGATATGCTAAGGGATATCACTACATATATTTGATTGTGTAGGTAATATTTGTGGTAATTAATATCATATTGGTATGGCACTCTATTAATACTCTTATTACCTATGCAAATCAATTTGTTACCTGCACAAATTAGTTCCATATCCCCACAAATTAATTGTTGCAGTGGATGGCAAATGTATTTTTGCATATTATTGTAGTCTCTGGAAGCATCAGAAATGACAATATTGTTGCGGTGATCGCGAAGGAAGGCAATGTTTGTATTAGGTTATTATTTATTTGTATCCCCTAGGTATTCATCCATATTGTTGTAGTCTGTGCATGCACTGAAAATGATAATACTGTTGCAATGAACTGACAGGTAATATTTGTATCATATCATTAATTATCAACTATGTGGATAACTCAAGTATTATTTGCATTACATAGTTGGTTGATATATTTTTCACTACAACAAATGGAGAAGTGATATATTATTTGTAGGTTCGCATTACATAGTTGGTTGATATATTTTTCACTGCAACAAATGGAAAACTGATATATTATTTGTAGTTTTTTTTGCGTGCAAATGGAGAATAATATTTGCATGTTTTAATATTTATGGTTTTAAATATTAAGCGGTTATTACAAGGGATTTAAGATAAATGATTTAGACGATATTTCAGTATTTTTGTATATGATGGTGAGAGTGAATGATAAGAGGTTGAGTAGTTAGTGTGATAGAGTGCCTTGAAATGTAAAATTTGAGAAATCTAGGGTGAAGCATATTAATTATTGCACATGATTTACAATAAAAATCAATATTTTAAAATAAAAATAAAAAATATTTTTAAAAGTTTGAAAAATCACCGCAATACCACTACCTCTTAAATATATTTTGAAAAGTTTGAAAAGATCCAAAACAATGATTAATGTGATTTAGTTAGAAGATGGTTATCAAATTTAACCTAAAGCAATTGATTTAAAAAAAAAAATTAATTTAGCTTTAAACTCATATTGTTAATGCCATGTTAGTTTTTAAAATGTTATATTACGAACTTTTACCTGTACATATAAAATTTTAATAAGAGCATAACCTTATTAATGATATATAATGATGAGAAAAAAAAACGGTAACAACTATGTGAAAAACAAACAGTCGCTGGATTTATTGAAAAAGAAAACAACATTGTCTTAAAACAACATTTTTTTTTTCAAAGCAAATAAATTTATGCATGAAACATAACACAGTGTTTAAATTCAACAATAGTAGGAATAAAATTAGTAATAGATTTAAAAACAAATAGTGTCTTCGTTAAAAACAAATATTATTAAACTATAGTTTGCTTATTTTATAACCATCTGAAACATTCTTAAACCATATTATTATTATTATGGAACCATATTTGGTAAAAGAATAATATGAAACCATATGAAGCTAATATTAAACTTAAAGAAGAATATTAGATTTAAAATTTTGATTTAATATTAATTTTTTAAACTTAATACGCTATGAGTTTTATGTTTTAAAAGAAAGTTAAAACAAAGATTGTGATTGATGCAAATTTATTTTTGTCAAATAATTAATAAAAACATCAATGAATAGATTGTAATTGTAATAATACAGATTTCGTTGGGGTTAATATTTAATATTTAATTTGGTTTAACTAAAATTATCACATTAATCATGAAGAAAAAGATAATAGTAATTATGTTTAATACCATGATATTTCTTTATGAGAAAGAAAATTTATGCAATTTTTGTAAGAAAATTTTTATGTGATTTAGTTAGTTTTAAAATGAAAGGTTAAGGGAGTTGAAGAAATGTAAATCTCAACTCGCTTCATATATGAATTTATAATTGGCTCTATTTTTATTATGTTTTGATATTTATTTTATTTTTATCAAGCCGACCAATTTGTTGGTATATTCAAATTATTTTCTTTTATTTTCATTTTTATTTGAGCGGATTATAAGCTGGGAAGGAGTTACACACCCCCACAATGAAACCATATGAAGTAAATATTAAACTTAAAGAAGAATATTAGATTTAAAATCTTGATTTAATATTAATTTTTTAAACTTAACACTATAATCCTTTTATGTTTTAAACGAAAGTTAAGACAAATATTGTGGTTGATGCAAATTTCATTTTGCTAAAACAACATAGATCCATCTTAAAGGTGGATCTACCAAGCGCCGAGAGGGATCAAATATCTCAAGGTGAAAACCCTTTCCCCTCTATCAAATCCAATACTCACCCATTTTGTCGTTAAAATCATGTCTTCAACATAATATGTGTAGTTGAAAGGCATGTTACCATGGATTATCATGCTACGAGGTTTCCTTGCACATTATTGCACACTGGCATTGATGATACGTGAAGGGGTATCACTTCATATATTTGATTGTGCATGTAATATTTGTGGTAATTGATATCATATTATTATGGAACTCTATTAATACTCTTATTACCTATGCAATTCAATGTTACCTACGCAAATTAGTTCTATATCCTCACAAATTAATTGTTGCAGTGGATGGTGCATGTATTTATACATATTCTTGTAGTCTCTAGAAGCATAAAAATGATAATATTGTTGCAGTGATCGGGAGGGAAGGTAATGCTTGTATTAGGTCATTAATTATATGTGTCCCCCAGGTATTAATCCATATTGTTGCAGTCAGTGCATCCACTGAAAATGATAATACTGTTGCAGTGAACCCGTGGGTAATATTTGTATTGCATCATTAATTATCAATGATCTGGATAATTCAAGTATTATTTGCATTACATAGTTGATTAATATATTTTTCACTGCAAAAAATGAAGAACCGGTATATTATTTGCAGGTAGTTTCAACATGATAGTAGTGTTTAAATATGGTTATAATATTTGAATGTTTTAATATTTAAATGAGATTTCATTATTTTTGTATATGATGGTGATGAGTGAATGATAAGAGAGGTTGAGTAGTTAGTGTGATAGAGTGCCTTGCAATGTGAAATTTGAGAACTCTAGGGTGAAGCATATGAATTATTGTGCATGATTTACAATAAATATCAATATTTTAAAATCAAAAAATATTTTTAAAAGTTTGAAAAATCACCACAATACTACTACCTCTTAAATATATTTTGAAAAGTTTGAAAAGATCCACGAAGGAGTTACACATCCCCCAAATGAAACCATATAAAACGAATATTAGATTTAAAACCTTGATTTAATATTAATTTTTTAAACTTAACACTACAAGCCTTTTCTGTTTTAAACGAAAGTTAAATCAAAGATTGTTGTTGATGCAAATTTCATTTTGCTAAATAATTAATAAGAGCATAAATGAATAGATTGTAATTGTAATAATAAAAATTTGGTCTAGGTTAATATTTCATTTTTAATTTAGGTTAACCAAAATTATCACATTAATCATGAAGAAAAAATGTGAACCTGAACAAGATTCATATATCAATTGATAATTGACTCTATTTTATTATTATGTTTTGATATTTATTTTATTTTTATCAAGCCCACCAATTCTTTGGTATATTCAAATTATTTTCTTTTATTTTTATTTTTATTTGAGCCAACTATAAGCCGATTATAAGCACGGAAGGTGTTACACATCCCCCGTGCATCCCCCAACTGGGGTGTAGAATGCGCCTCACTGCGCAATGAATGAAACCATATGAAGCAAATATTAAACTTAAAAAAGAATATTAGATTTAAAACCTTGAGTTAATATTATTTTTTTAAACTTAACACTATAAGCCTTTTCAGTTTTAAACGAAAGTTAAAACAAAGAGTGTGGTTGACGCAAATTTCATTTTGTTAAATAATTAATAAGAACATAAATGAATAGATTATAATTGCAATAATACAAATTTGATATGGGTTAATATTTCATTTTTAATTTGAGTTAACTGAAATTATCACATTAATCATGAAGAAACAATAATAGTAATTGTGTTTAATATAGTGAGGTTTCTTTACCTGAAAGAATGTTTATGCAATTTTTTTTAAGAAATTTTTTATGTGATTTAGTTAGTTTAAAATGAAAGCTTAATCATATTGAAGGAATGTGAACCTCAACATATTACATATATGAATTTATAATTGGTTCTATTTTTTAATTATGTTTTGATGTTTATTTCATTTTTATCAAGCCGACCAATTTTTTGGTATATTCAAATTATTTTCTTTTATTTTTTATTTTTATTTGAGCCAACTATAAGTCGATTATAAGCACGGAAGGAGTTACACGTCCCTCTCTACTGGGCTATAGAATGTGTTGCTCGACGCAATAATTTTATTATGTCATAAAATTTTATATATACAATAAACTTGATTTATTATATAAAATCAAAAAGTACTAAATCATGATTTTATTTTTGAATTTATGTTTGACTTTCGATTAATAATATATTTTTATATTCAAAAGAGAAAGTACCTTATGAGTAATAAGTACAGAAATATTATATTTGCAAGTAATTATGAGTATATTTTCCATTATGAGTATGGTTAACCATGAATTTTCATCCACCATTTATAATTTAACAAGTAAGCAACTTTAACTCAAGCAATGCCACCTCAACCGTAAGGGATGATGTCATTATCTAGAATTTGGTTGGTTCTTATAAAGTTGATTTTGATGGGCATTTTTTGTTTTGAGGCCAATTTTTTGGTACAGTGAAGAATGCTATATTGGGTTTGAAGGCGCTTTCTTCATCCGGGTTGACTATATGACGTTGCTTCATTGTAGAAGAACATTTGGAGGGGTTGAATACATGTTATTTATTCCCCGTAGTGTAGGTTCTGATAAGCCATGTATTCACAATTTTATGAAAATTAATTTTCTATGCGTTTATTTTGTGCTCTCGTTATCCTTTGCTCGTGTGTGGGTGTGTAAACCATGACTTACCCTAGAAATTACGATGCAAAATATCTAAATTATTTAGATTTGTACAATCAATTACATCAAAGGATATTCATATGGATAGCATTCCAAGGTGGTGTCAAGTGATAGTTGAGATTATTTGTTTTTTGAGAAGGAATTTCCATCAAGTTGGATGGACTTGCATGTTCATATGATAATTCACCTAGTTGATGAGGTTGAATTAGTCAGGGTAGTCTCATGTCATTGGATGTTCTTCTTAGAGAGGTATATGAAAAAAATGAATGGGTTTTTTCAACAAAGGAAAAAAGGAAAAGGGTCTATGGAAGAAGGGTACATAGTATACGAGTCATTATATTATGCCAGTGAGTACACGAATCAAACCAACAACATAATAGGTGCAATGGTTCAGGATTACCAATGAAATGAGGAAAAAATGGAAGGGGAGCTACTCCAAATAAACGGAAAAAGGTGTATTATAAATAGTAAATCACTTATGTTTTGTCAATTTTTTTGCAAAGTAACTTATCCTTTTTATGTCATGAATACATCATGAATTCATAAATTGATGCCATCAATAAATTCATCCTTTGCAATGCATAATGAATGCAAACGTTGGTCACATTGTATGAAGAGGAGAGAAGGAAATAATGGAGTGATAGGAAATAATATAGGAGGTTGGACAATAGAAACATGGCTTAGCCTAGTCATTTAAAAGAAAACATGCCAATAATTTGTTCCAAAAGATGAGTGGCTAACCAGACCAGAGATAAATATGGCACATATGGTCCTTACCTACATTGTTAAGATGATGCACTAAAAATAAGTATTGGGTACAACAAATTTCTAATGTTTTATGTGTATACATCTTTAACTTTATAATACACATTTGTATTAAAACATCTATATGTTTTTATTAATCCTCAAGTTATTAGACATATGCCATCATCCTTTGTTGTTTTTTTTACAAGCACAGTTGTTCCCATATATGTGGGCATATGTACATCATTTTGGTAGTGAGAATGTGAATGAATGGAAGTCAAGTTAGACAAATCTAGTCAAGTTAGCCACCATGATTAGAACATAATATAGGGGAAATTATATTATATCGAAAATATAGGAGAGATCATGCAAGTGGACTTCACATCTTTACAATGTGTTAATTTTAGGTGCAAGTGGTGGGATACTTTTAATTAGAGTAATGTAAAGGAGTATCGTAGTAGTGGGATAATATATATCAACTCTAGAAGGACGTGAGATGAGAGAATGGAACCTTATGTTTTCCCAAAACACCGCAACCAATTTTTTTTACTTGGATGTGTCAAAATTTTTTTAAATAGTTTTATAACCCCAAGCAAAGAATATAACTAGGGTAACTAAAACAAAGAGTGATATGTACATGTTTTTATTTGAACATTTATATTGTAGAGTGTCATTTTATTATTCTTCCAAATAAAAAATCTTTATATTCATGGTAGAATATAGATTTTTCTTTCCCCAAAAGAGGCATCCTTACAATCCAACCAACAAAACTTGACTTTGTCATCCTATCCCTTCTTTAACTATTTCTGATATCGGATGCTTACATTTTGTATAAAAGAGACTTCATATACAAGCCCTGCCATTTCTACAACAAAATACATAATTATACAAACTGTACAAAAAGGTTGTATAACAAAGCAATCGGATACTATCCCTGCCGTATTTAGAAACTGCTCAAAAGATGGTTGCATGTATTGCTAACAAATGCTATCATTTACTATCTGAAAAAAATATTATATATTAAAATTAAAACCAAAACTCTATGGATTCGTTTTCTTTGTTTTCAAGGAATTCATAGGTACTGAAAGATCCAACTGGAAGGGACAAAGCCTCCTTATTCAGTAAAGCCTCCATATTTGGAAATGGCAAAACCCCATAGGTGGAGACTGAATTTTGCTGGGCTGCAGCTGATATTTTTTTTCAATGGAGCTGCAGCTGATATTGATTATGATCCTATAACCCATTCATTGTTCTCTAAATATCCTATCTTAGATTCTGAGATCTATGTGCCAGATTCTTCACANAACCCAGTGACTTCCAGGATGTTTGCTTAGCCACATCAAGCCTTATTTGTGTCATACCACTTACCTTACTTGATCTCATGTGCTTCAGCATATCCTCCTTTGTCCTTGGCATCAATACTCAGAGCCTTCTTGAATATTGTGAACATCTCATTCTTTCCTCCTTTCATACAGACACTAGTACAAAAGCGTGGATTTTTCCATGGAGGTTTTCCACGTTTCTTACTTTTTGGTGTAAAATCCGATGTAACAGGAACGAGGCGTCACTATATCCATGCCTAGCCATCACTGTATCCACGCCTGGACTCTTAGACGTCGCTGTATCCACGCCTAAACTCTTGGACGTCACTGTATCCACGCCTGACCGTCTCTATAGCGACGGCACCGTATCAGGGTTGGGCATGGGAAATCTTCTCACATACCATCCCTCCCACTGTCACTTCATTATGAATGCACAAGGCTCATTTACTATGAATAAGGTGGGATAATTACTATTGTGATTCGAAAAGGCTGGGGAGCAATGCACACCATTGGTTTCAACTTTGAATTTGTCAAGGTTTGCGGAACACACCTTTAATGCTTGCTTTAGTTTTTTGAATTGGGTAGTTTATGTGGGGTCTGGGATTTCCTTTGGTTCATTGGAAGGCCTTATTATGGTGCTTGGAGGTGATTAGTTTTCCTTTTTTCACATTGGCCCCTTGTACTTGTACATGTTCCCTTCATTAGCAATATAAGTAAGCATGCTTGTTGGTATTGGCCGATTCCCAACATAAGAGACAATGGAGATGACATTAAAACAATAGCATTGGGAGATGACATTAAAACAATAATCTAGGCTTTGCCCTGAAAAGCTAGGGAGAATGAAAATGCATTAAAAAAATAATATTGGATTCTCGAGTAACTTTTATATTAACTTAGAGATGAAGATACACATGGCATTGATACTAGTCACTAAAGTTAATTGGAACTTCATGTTGGTGATATGTTTTTGTAGTTGTTGAAATTGACAAATATTTGGACGAACACATTGATTTCATTATATATATAGGGTGTGAAGTTATTCATTAGATACATTTGGACTTGACAACATCATGGGAATGTAAAAATTCCTTAAACCAATTAGATAGAATGCTAATATTCTTACATAGAATTTAAGGATAAACTTGTATTATAATGGATAACCCATTTTGTAGTGACGATAGCTCCACTCCACTAACCTACAATCAATCAATAAATATGGAATCGACTCATTGACATCACTCATCTTTTTTTTATATTTGTGACTTGTCATTTGAAATGAATTAGCCATGGCCCAACT
>LPNX011179979.1:25925-43377 GCA_001517045.1 Pseudotsuga menziesii | reverse complement strand
TATATTTAAAAAAAAAAGGTCACAATAGAAACCTCAAATATTATTTGAGGGAAAGAAGTGGATAAACTTCAAAGTTGGACTTTTAAGTGCCCGGGCTTATTTGAATTTCAAAATTTGACTACTACCCTCTCTTCCCTCCATTTGTATCTTCCATTTCAAAATTCACAATTCACATTTCACATTTCAGTTCTCCATGAAATACGTCGAACTTCAGTTATACGTTTTGCTGCTTCAGACACAACACATCCTCCATGACCTTCGCTCTACATAGGTATAGTGTTCGAATCTTCGGACCCACTTCGCAAATCGTGTTGAACGCGCTCCCCAGTCTCGATCTGAAGGAATGATCTCAAGTCCATTGTGAAGACTTTATTTCTATGATTTTTCGAATGCAGGTAAGCTCTTCTCTGTGTTCCTGAACTTGGGTTGAAAGTATTTTTTCAGATTTATGGTTTTAGTCATGTTGAGGCCTGGAAATTCATAGGCGGAAACAGTAAGGGATTCTCCCCAATCAACGTTCTCAACTAGCCCATCGACTGTTTGGTATAGCAAATCCGTCCGGTTTACGGTCCGGCTACCGTAGGTCAAAGTAACAAAAAGGTTTTACCGGTTGCGGCCCGGTCCACCGGAATTTGTATTTTGACTTAAAATATGTAATGCACATGCCTATCTTAACCATGCAGGGAGATAAAGATGCCAGGAACTACACAATGTGCTGCGCAGGTTCTTACCTCTCGTCTTAGGTTCACAACATCTAAACCACATATGCAGCCAAGAAATAAAACAACTGACTATTTAAACACTTAACTATCTATCCCCGGGGAGCCAGAAAATGATTATTAGTGAGTAATGCTTTATTTCCATGTATGATAAACAAAATTACAGGTAGCTGATATTTATGTTTACAACACATGAACAAGAAAATATTCTAACAATCAGATAGCTAACTGTTATATGAAACACCAGCATTACTCTAAGTGAATTTTCCACAAAATAAACCAGAAATCATTCAACAAGACATAGGTCACAGAGTTAGAACGATCTCACGATTCATGGACACAAGCTGAAAAAATAAAGTAGTTCATCTTTCTTCCATCCATCGCATAACATTTGGAAAACTTCACAGCTCTTTCTCCAACAGGCAAACTAAAATCTTTATTGCAAAAGGAAATAGTTCTTCTTACAATATGTCCTCCAGAATAACTGGGAAAAAGCACTTCTTTTTTCTATCTTCCTAGTTTTATACAAAAAGAAAAAATGGTTGGGCTACCCAAAATGACCTTTGGGCATCCCAACGCTTCATTTTCCTACAACCCCTTTACAAATTATTTAATTATACAAAAGTTGACTGGTCCTTCTCATGAAGAGGGTCCCGCTTGGTTCTCCAAAATCTTTCTCCACGCTGCTGCTTCAGCAGCGAGTCCTTCAAATGAGTGGGGCTCTAAGAACTGTATGTTCAGTTCGAACTTTTCAGCCTGGTTCCGAATGGCCTCCACCCTGGCCGTGTTCAAATGTACCTGTTCCTCCAAGAGTTGTACACTAATGGCTGCGTGGCCTATTTCCTCTCTGAGGATTTGTTCATCAATAGCTCTGATGCATTGCACTTTAGCTTCTTCATCTTGTTGCCTTTTCTGCAACATCTCTGCAAATGCATCATGATCTGGGAACTTGTATAATCTCTGCTCAGCTTCTGCCTGACAACGGTTGTATGTGACTAGGGCTCTCCTGAAGAACTCTGCGCATGCTCCCTTTGTTTTCTTGACAGTCTTCTGGAAGTCTTCTGCAGTGTTGACGGCGAATTCTATCAGGTCATGGTCCCGTTTCAATGCTTGTTTATCCTTGACTAGTAGCTCAGCTGGGAATTCCGTATCATCCTCCACCCTGGTTATCCTTGAAGTCAGTACTTCAAGGATGCGACCTGTCCACAAAATAAGAAGCGGTGTCTAAGATTTCATCCAGTCTGCCATCAATCTGGAGGACCTGACATCTTTCCTCCTCTAGAGCAGTTTGCAGGTGCAGCACCTTATCTTTCTGAGCCAAGATGTGTTCTTTAACTGGCTGCAGATCGACCTGCTGTGCTTTTGCTGCTTCCAGCTGATTTTCTAGTTCCTTAACACATGAGGAATTGGATTCATAGATGACATTTTTCTGCTCTATCAGGTCTTCTATCTTTACCCTCAGCTGCTCCTTTCCATCCTTTAAATCTTGAATCTCCTGCTGTGCTTTTCTCAGGGCTTCTTGTGTTGTTTCTTTTGCTTGTGCTACTTGCTGAATGGCATGGATTTCGCTCTTTGTGGCCTCCATTTCTTTAAGCACATGCTCATATTTTCTTTTCAATCTATTGCCGTCCTCTCTTTCCCTTCTCAGGGTGTCCTTGAGCTGAGCAGAGGTCTTCTTGGATGATTCTATCTCGATCATCATTCGGTCTATGTTATCCTCCGTAGCATGTATTGCTGCCTTCCCAGCCCTTATGAAAAACCTTGGATCTTTATCTGTCCCGACCATCACGGCTTTGTCTGTTATCATTGTACTGGTCATTCCTTCAGCCTCTACCTTTCTCTCAGTTCTCCTCATAATCCTTTTGGTAGCCCTGTCATAGTATACTGTGCTGAAATCAGGGACTTCTTCCCCTTTTTTCTGTGCAAAGGGTACTAACTGCAGCGTGGGGGTTGTAGGAGTGATGGTAGTGGGCATTTGAAGGGTTTGAACCTCAGGGATTTCCTCACCCTGGCTCTGCTCTGTTTGTGATCCAGGAGCCTGCTGTTGTGTCAACTCTGCCTTCTTAGCTTCCTATTTTCAAAGCTCTTCATCCAGTTTTCTCTGAGCTTCTTCAGCTGCTTGCTTAGCAGCTTCCTCTGTTTCTCTGGTGGTTTCCTTTGCTCGTTTCGCTGCGTCCCGGGCAGCTTCCTCCTTTTCCTCTTCTCCTTTCCAGAGCCACTCTGCAGCCTCTTCTTCTAGACTTTGGGCCTCTTCTCTTATCCTTTTGGCTGCTTCTTCAGCCTTAGCCTGCTCAGCCTTTTCTTGTTCAGATCCTTTTCCACCTTTCGGTTTGAATCTCTTACTGAGCGCTGTCATGTTCGGGGCCCTCCTGAAAACGGATTCATCACTGTCAAAATGATGGGTGTACTCATAAAACACCTTGTGCTTCTTGCAATGCTCAGCCATTCTTTCATGAGTGTCATTTCGTCTGAAAGTCATCTCCCCAAAATGGAACTTCCCTAGTTACTCTATAAATTCTGGAGCTTGTTTCACATTGGCGAAACTACAGCTGCCTAACTTAAATGGTAAGGGTGGATAGACAACCTTCTTTTTTTGGAATAAGAAATGACCAACTCCGTCAATAAACACTTGTCTAACAGCCTCCTTATGGATTATATAATCTGTTGCATACTTGGGCAGCAGATAAGGTGTCTTTGACCCACCAAACATTCTAAGATACATCCCGTTCTCTGTCAAGAAATAATCACCATACTCCTCTACTACCTGCATAGCTTCTTCAGACATGCAGTCACATTCCTTTCGGAAGATAAGAGTGTGCAGAGGCATGATAAAATGCTCACAGATTTCTTGATAATAACTATGGTATTGATGAGCCCCCAGTAGCTTGTAGGCTGCATATACGGGCATTCTGTCCCTGTCCCAAACACATTTGAGCCCAGGGAAGGGCTGGTGGCATAGTATGCAGTCAATCAGGATCGAGCTCATATAAAACTCGGATTTTTTCTGTTCTACTCCTCCTTTTGCTGCAGCTATACAAGAAGATAGACTACTAGATACCAGGCTGGACCAGTTGAAAATGGTCCCTTCTGTGGCCACATGGAAAATCAGGGGTATCCATTCGAATTTGAATAATATTCCATTAGCCCTCCCGAAGATCCTATTCAGCATTAGAGCTATGAATCTGTAAGGGGCTCTAAGGCTGGCTGTGTCATAATATTCAGTGGCTCTATGTCTATATAGCTTCCCTGGTAATAGCATTCTCCTCATGGTTTCTATCAAATCCATCCTGAGATTGTCCAACCACTCATTGGACAAGAAAACTTGAGGCTCAGGCAGGTGGTAAGCTAAGGCCACATATCCAGGGCTAAAGGCAGCATAGCCCTGACCCTCAACATTACAGATAAGCATTGAACCATGGTTTGTGTGTGGCAGGATCCACCTCATCACCTCAGAACATGGAAACATCTCTGGCCTGGTGGCAACCTTCATAATTGCAGATCTTTCTATATTTGCGTAAATGGGTTCTTCCTCCAGGCCCATATCTGGGACTTCCCTACGGGAAATCAGCCTGTATATGTCTCCCCACTTATACTCAGGTTCAACCCCCGTGACACACTGGGTGTCCTCATAGATATACTCAGTTGGTAAGACGACCTCTATTGCTGTTTGTTCTTCTACCACAGGGGCCTTCTTTTTCTGTCTTCTGGACATTTTAAAATCCTCCTGCAATGTAAACATTATGATATTAAGCAAATTCAACTTTGCAGACATTATGCAGCAGTTAATTCTTTTACAAGTGTATATGACTATAACGATATTCAGACATAGGCTCTTCAGGTTGAAGGATCGAATTAGTCATGCAATGTTTTGAAATGTGCTATTATCTTATATTAATGTGTAAGTAAGAAAGCAACCCTCACATGTATGCACGACCAATCTATATCCTGACTATCTGAAACTATCAACACAAAAGACTCAGACTATTACTGCAATATAATGAGCCGTTAATACTAAAGGGGATTTACTCATCAAACGGTCTATCATCCAACTTGCATTCTTTCACAAAAATGCCATTTTTACCAATGAAACGACATGCAATACAAATGCAAAAACTCAAGGCGCAACTATCTTTCAAACTTATACACAGTTTTAGCAAGGACAAAAAATGCAAAGCTTATGCCGCGCGTAGATATGGTAATTACATCGGTGCGGCCATAAGCTACGGGAAACCATGACAACCTTTCGCGCAGGGTGCTCCCACCAGTACCACCGTTCATTTTACCCTCAAATTGTAAAAAACCAACAGCGGCACGGCCCTAGGGTTTCGCGTGGTGGAAAACAACGCACAGTGCAGCGCAAGCACAGGTTATGGCTCGAGAAAAGGGCAAACGCATAGGGGAAATGACCAGCCGAGTATCTACCATGACTTTCAGTGAAAACCTCATCAAAGTATCGACGGACCCCATCATTACAAGCACCAGACCAGGTGCAGGTAGCATAACGGCCGCCTGCACCTGCGTCCTCCTCCCCTTGTTCAAGGCGAAACAAAAATGGCCGCGAGGAAAAAGACGCGGGCTTAAAAGAAAGGGAAAAGACTCCCTCCCCTCTAGACACAATAGCGGTCGAAACGGATAGGTTAAACACAGGCACAGACCACCGGGGAAACGGTTACGGCAAATCTAGCTACGGGTATAAAAACTCCGTCCGTGGGCGAAACGGAATTACAGGGACCCAAACCTAGGAACCCCCTACCAAAGCCAACATTATCTAACCAAAACTTTGAAAAGCACTAGGCAAGGCAGTACGATCCTACCTGGCAGGGATGCGTAGCTGCTGTGGCGACAACGAAGAAGCTTTCAATCGATAGCTGGACAAGGTACGAGCACGATGCTTCCACAGGACTCGCGAGTTCGACAACGCAGAGCGGACTACGACGGCTTGGGCGAAAAATACAATAAAAAAAAAACCAAAACATGCCCACCGTATATATAGAACTCCACACGTGCGACAGGTCAACTCAGTCGGAGCGGTCATAAAAGTTATGTCGGACGACTGAAGCTCAGCCCTCTCCGCAACGGCGGACCATCCTCACTACTCCCTCACCCGCAACGCAAAAAATAATAATAGGTCGAGCGAACGATAACCGTGGTCGGGCGGGGCGAAAACTCGGAACTCCCAATGCTCCGCAATGGCGGAGACGGAAGTATTTATCCGCTTCCGACGTGGAAAAAAAAAAAACAACGCCCGAACACACACAGGAAGAAACCACCACCCGCAACGGTAAACGAAGTAACCTACCTCCGTGACACTCGGTGCGAAAAAGACAACCGAGAGTTGGAACTCCCCCGCAACGTCGGTCGCGATAAAGGCCATGCAGACTCGAAGGACCCCCACAACGGCGGCACGACAAAGCCAATCGAGAGTTGAGAAGCACCCGCTACAGCGGCGCGCCAAAATATTATGAAGAGCTGGAAGACACCCGCAACGGCGGGCTCGTCAACGAGCTAACTCCCGATACACGAAAGCTTTGAAACGAAGGCTTTAAAAGGTTTTGCAAACAAAACGACAAGGAGCTCAATTTAAGATGGAATTCCTTAACAATTAAATGATGAGAAACCAGTCGATTGATGGCATCCAAAAGGCGCTTCAAAATCCATAAGCTAAAATCAAAAGGGGTGAAATCAAGAAAAGGAAAATAACTAATTCAAAAAAAAAGGGGGGTCCCAAAATTTTTAGAATTTTGGGAAATTGTTGCAGATGCAACAAGTCGTCTGAAGGCTAAATCTCATTACAGATATCGATACCTCTGAAGGGCTTAGATCAAATCTCATTACAGATATCAATACCTCTGAAGGGCTTAGATCCACCTTGCAGATCTGCATGGATCGGTTAGAATGGTTTGGAAAAGAGATCTGGCCAATTTCGCCTATAATGGCGAAGGCAGTTTCAGTTTGCCTGTATGTTGAAGGAAAAGGAGCCCATTTGATTGAATATGGTAAGTTATGGATGAAGGTTATGAACTGAAGGTTTATTTCACTGAATTGGGGTTTGGAGGGTTTCAAGTTGTGGAAACCCTAAATATGTATGCATTGAAGGGGTAGATTTTGCAATTTACATTACGATTTGTTGAGGCATTACTTTCTAGGGCCCTATTTACAATCTCATTTGAAACTCTGTGTTGTTGCTCAGGATCATTTCCTTTCTCAGAAACATAACTTGTCACTTTACGTTTCTCTTTTGAATGGTTTCTAACTTTATATAGATTAACATATTTAATGTTGTGTATATATATTTTGAAGATTTTTTGAAATTTTGAAAATTTTGCATGTTTTTCATGTTTGTGAGATGTATACTAGTGTATTGGGGCTCTGCTGGAGTTTTTCAGATATGTACTTTTGTCATACCATACTGTTCCATATTCTTATATGTGACCATCCATTTTCCCTTCAGGGTTAAAGAATCTGCCTGATTCATTTACAATCTAGAATGTGTTAAATCTTTTATTTAACTTGCAGTCTTGCACTAGTTCCTAAGTCCACATGCAGTTAGTTTGTAACTTGTATGTTTATGCATTTCTGTAATTTTTAATCTGAACTACAATTTCGATGGAAATTTAATGTCTTTTGTTCCTTTTCAGGAGCTTAAGGAAAGGATTGAAAGACTGAAAGAAAATAGCAGACGAAATGGAACATACACCTCAGAGTATGAATTCAATGAAGAAACAATGAAGATCCGCAGAGACATTGTTGCCATCCATGGGGAGATGGTGCTGCTTGAGAACTATAGTGCCCTCAATTTTACAGGTAAAGCAAATATGATTAAGAATTAACTTTACATTGAGATTATTCCTTTGGATTTATTCCGGGTTGAAACTGGATTGCTGTTGTTTGGACCTTCCTTCTCTTGTTTGTTGACATACTGTCACATTAGAATGACTGGATAAAATTAATTGCCTTGACAAATTTTTGATGATGGGAAGGACAGTTAGTATTGCCTACTTTTAGAAAAAATGGTTGTTTCTTTCACATTCTACTTCATACAGGTCTAGAAAACTATATTTGGTCTTGAGATGGTTTGAACTTTGCACACAACACAACTTTTTACATGGTGGTCTTATTTTTCCTTAATCAATGGTTGTATTAATAGGAAAAATTTATATACTTTTTAGTAAAATAGGGTGGCTATAGGCACACTGATAAAATTTCGACGCCTGTGTGACCATATCCTTATGCTGAAGCTAAATACCACTTTTTAGGATGCTGGGATCATTACTTTATCTCTTAGGACGTTAGGACCCATTTTTAAAGAGGATCTCACAAGGGAGATGAATCTCATAATAGAACTTGGAAAGACCTTAAAGTGCAGTTCAATCCAGATTCAATTTTGTCCTTGCTCATTGCTTTCCATATCCATTTTGTGGCCATTCAATTCATTCTACATTCTTTCCAGCATTCCCATTGAGATTTGGGTCTTCTACTTATTCAATTCTAAATCCATGGAATCAATGGGCCATGGTCCATGACCATACATGGCCTTGAAAGGAGGCACACATACTGGCGCATGCCTACTATTATAAGAAAAGAATTCCACAAATGGAAGCCTTTCTTCTCAGAGAGTTTTCTTACCAAGCCACATGAGCTCTTAACAAAACAATAGCTCTCTAACTCTTTCTGTTTGCACATGAATCTAGTACTAGTTGTTATTGTTGAGGGATAATTATGTGCACAAATCCTTAAACTAGTCCTTAAAGTTTCCTGTAAATTTATCATCTCCGCACTCACAATATCTTCAGGAAGGCCATACCTGGAAATACCTAGGCTATCAATATTTTACTAATATCCCCTACCTTGCTTGTGAAGAGGTGAGGGTTAAATTTGGCCATCTTGGTTAGTCTATTACCTGCCACCAAAATCCTATCAGTTTGTCTGGTTGTCTGAGGCAAACATGTCACAAAGTCCATCTAAACACTCTCTTATTATTATGAATAGGTAAGGTCATTGGCATTCCAATGATGGATTCCTCTTTGAAATGTTTAATAGATATATCTTGCATGTGCCTGGTTGGGTATTGAGTTGTGCCCTTCTTCATGTTCTAGGAGACATGGGCATTTGCAAACTGCCAAGTGTACTAGAAGACCAAATGTGCAAAGGTGGAAAGCTTCACAAATCACCCTTAAATAGGCTCAACCACCCCAGGGGTTGATGACCTCAGACCATGTAATGGATGCCTTCGAACCCTAATGTGGCCCCTTTTATGATAAGGATCCAAGGACCTTAATGATGAGGAAAACAAATATTCAAGAACACACCCGGAAAATAGGGACTCAAAGGTTAATGAAATGGGACGCACCAGGAAAATAGGGACTTGAAGGTTTTTTATATGCAAAAAATTAGCTGTCTCAGGTTGTCTAAGAGTATTAAAAAAAATTGTAACTGCCATACTCCAGGGCCAATTTGTGTTGCTTGAGATATTAAAAACTAGATACCCATACGTGAATAATTACAACATTATACATTTACTGTTACATACATCGTGATACCCATACGTGAATAATTACGTGAAAATCAAAGAGAGCCTGGAAAGCTTCTCACTGATATTTTTGATCAGAGAAACTATATGTTGAAGCATATTATTTAATTTCCATTTTTTATTTCTTAAGGTTTGATGGACCAAGTTGGTCTTTAGTAAACAGATTAATGGTTTTCTAGTTATTCAAAGTACTTCATAGGTATTTTGACAAAATATCACATTAGTGTCATAATTAGTATAAATATGGTAAATTTTTTTTACTGCTCATTTCTGCCATTCCTTATTGTTATGCTACCTTCATTGATCTGGCCAGACTGTTATTGGGGTTTGATAAGTCATGCAAAACCAATATCAACATTTCAAAATGGCAATATTCAAACACTAGGCTAAAAAATAAATGTGTGATTATTTATATTTGCTGATACATGAGGCTAAAAAATTGCTTGTTAGCCCTTTTCTGAAAATAGCTAAGAGATTGGCTTTATCTTTATTAATTCTGGCATGTCAGTTGTAAGTCTATATTGGCTTTATCTCTATATATTTGGATATTCCTTGAGTTAGTTAAGGACTTTAAAAGAATAAAAATTTAATCAACTGGTTTTGGTAAGGGTGAACAGTGATAGGTTTAGAACGTGGTAGTTGAAAGGCAAATGATGGACACATAGATTTTTCTTGTTCCTATGCAGGACAACAATGGGTGGAGTGCAATATGAATGTTAGATTTGATGGTGTATCTGTAATACTTGCATTTGAAGATCACATTCACAGTCTCAAAAGTGATTGGCATGGTGACTGCATGGGGGAGGGTTCACTTACCAGAGAATCAGATGTTTTGAGAACATATACAACGTTGACCGTTATATGAGATCAATGAGCTAGAAGGAGGTGTTGCTTGGTGGTTGAGAAGCACTGATATAAATACAAAATCCAAGAAATAACTTACACCAACAGACAAGTGAAGCTGGATTGGATGAATAAGTCCCTTGTGCAGCTGGCAGGCAGAAATACGTCCCTTGTGCCAATCATGTCCCAGACACCTGAAACAGAGCAGGCTTAATAATCGCTGGGCAAAGCGGTCTCAAATGAGGGGCTTGAGCTGAAAAGAACTCATGTAACCATTCTCAGGTTTAAATGATTGTGCAAACACTCGCACGTATAGTTGCATTGATGCCTGGAGAGGGCTGAGCGATGTGAAGGAGGATAACAAATATACCCACTGAACTATGTACCTGAAGATGAGAATGAGCCGAGTCTTATGGAAATAGAAAATAAATGCAGAAAGTTTCCATAAAGATAGCACATAAATTCCCATGCAGCAAGAGGATGGAGATATGAGTATACACTGTAACACTGGTGGCTGATCTATGAATACACAGTGGATTTCCAACAGTGCCTCAGTCATAAAAATTACCTAGGATGTTGTTTGGCTATGTTTACCTTTGGTTGCTGCCTTACAAAGGAGAATTATTGAAATACATTACAAATGTCAGAAAATATATAAGAGGCTTATTCACCAGCAAAAGAATGCTGTAGCTGACATGCTAGTGAGCTTAAGCAGCGATAGACTCAACACCATGTCTTTCATAGCAGTTAATTCGTTGAATGTAATTGAATAGAGTTCCTGTTAGCTGGCCAAATTCATTTTATCAATATAATATTACAGGCAAAACCTGAGGAGGGTAGAATAGCTGGAAGTAGAGGGAATGCGGATCTCCAGATCAATGAAGAAGGAAAAATCACAGGAACTTTGCCTAGTCTGCTCGTCGCAATTCCTGGGGTTTGCATTTTTTTTTAAACTTATACAAAGCATGGATATAGCGACGGCAAGGCATGGATATAGCGACAGTAAGGCGTGGATATAGCGACGGAAAGGCGTGGATACAGCGATGTCCAGGCGCGGATACAGAGACGGCAAGGCATGGATATAGCGACGGCTTAGACATCTAACAAAATATAGAACATTGTCGCTCTTGCAACACAAATTAGGGGTCGTCTCTATTGCGACGAAATTGTTTCCACGGAAAAAAAAACACTTAGACGTGGCAATATCCACGCTTTTCCGTGGATATTGCCACGTTTTGCCGTGGCAAAATTGAACACTTGTACTAGTGAGAGGATTCATTAGCAGTGTATTCCCATGAGTCTATTGATATCCTTATATGTCATCCTTTGGATTCTGATTTAGAATCATATTTTCAGGTTGATACACATGTAATACCACCATCCATACCATCTACCATACCTCTGAATAATCCAAATACTATACAAATCCCAAGCTCACTAGTTGATTCCTCATTGGTCTCTTATGCAGTGATATTTATCTTACATGATTTGAAGTCTTTCCTAACTTTCAGTGGCTGGTTATCCATGACCTTAGTCATATATGGAATGATATTAAACATGTTTGGATATGTTCTAAACACTTATGGTTCAGATCTTATGCCCATCCATCATTCATATTTTTACACCTATCAGTTTTCCCTAGTTGCTCATAATTTTCCTAGTCTAGCCCTATATCCTCATGGAGCCACTAAAGCCTTTGTCCTTGCTGTTCCATATGCTACTATTTCTGATATATTAAAGTTTTATTAGCCTCATATCAGATCTATACAGGTGCTACATCATATTGGAATATTGACATGTGATTCACATCACAATTTTGCAGCTATTCAGGGAATTGGGTGTGAAATAAATTGCCTTATTTTTTGTACTCTTTGGAAAGGGGAATGCACAGATCTCTTTTCCATTTCAGATTATGTTTGCAGATCAGAGTTTGATAGCAGCAAGAAGCATTCAGATAATGCTCCTACTTCATCAATTGATGAGATACAAGGAGTCTCTCCTCTTCCTTCTTGCAGGTTCTACACTCCAGCGCATGATCATGGAGTTCATAATTTCTTCAACAAGTCCTTCATCCAGAAGCAGTTCAGTCAGCTCATTAAAGTGAAGATGAAGATATGTTGAACAAATATTTCAAATTTTGTGCCTTGTCCTATCTTGAGGGAGGATTTTCCCCATGTGGTTTTGCCTCTTTCCTCACTTTTTTGGACATAATAATTGTTAAAGGGTGACCATAGCCTTGTTGTTGGGCCCTATATGCATCCATATGCATCCATATTTTTTTGTCATACCATCATAAATTTAGACATATAGGGGGGGTGTAGGAATATATTAAACCCACTCACAACTTAGGATAAAATAATTAATCATTATTTGATTAATTATTCACCCACTAGCTTAATTAGTTGGCATCCACTTGCACCTTAAAGTCAATACATGCCATCTATATCCTAGGAATGATTTATTTCCAATTCTGGGTTGATCTTGACCACCTTTTAACCATCCAGAATTAATATACAGGACTTTACAGCAGATTCTGCTTTATTCTTCTTTTTTTGCTTTTCCTGCTTTTCTATGGATAAGATAAAAGCTAGTCAACTAGGAAACTGGGAGCTTTTGTTTCCAACCCATCCTCCATTAGTTTTTTCTCCATTTTCTAGGATTAACATGTTTTTTCCATCTCCTTGACAACTCACTCATGATTTTTCCAACTCGTGAGGTCCTTGATAGATTTGGTAAGTGCTTTATCCACCTATGGGGGTTTTGCTATATTTTGGTAAGTCAGCCTTTTGAGCTTTATGAGTTGTTTCCATATAATTCTATTTTCCTATGAGGGATGTACTATTTATGTACACTATTATTCATCATTATTCAATGGAAGGATACACACCAATATTCATCTCTTCATTCATTTGATTCAGTCTCTTTTCTTCTCTCTAGTTTTCTTGTGTATGCTTGTGAGAATTCTTAGTAGCAATATCTATTTCTTGTGCTTCTTCTTAGAATAATTGCAGCAACCTTGTTCAGTAAAGGATTTGTTTTAATCATCCTATGGCGCCCAGCAATATAGATGCATATAGGGCCCAGCAATATAGATGCATATAGATGCTATAGTAAAGCCTCCTTATTCAATAAAGGATTTGTTTAAGCCTCCATATTAAGTCTCCTTTTGTGAGTAATTTGCATGTGTAATTGGAAATTGTTGTGAGTGTAATTTTTCTAACACCTGGGTTCAATTTCCACAGTGAATGCCCCAATTTGACTTGGCATTTGTCCAACTAAGCACCCCCAATCCACCACATAGTGTATTAATGCTAAAAAGCAATAATTTTGACTAAGTAGTGTATCTAAGGTACTTATGAGTTGGATTACTATTCTAATAGAATGCATGTAAATTTTGACAAACCTTGATTGTACCATAATTCCTTGCCACCCTCTCTTTTGAGGTATTGTAGAAGCAACCTTCCTTTGTAGGTGAAGAAATTGGTAAATGGCTTCAAATGTTTGCGGTTTAATATTAAACTAAACTCTTATAAATACATGGATTGGTTTTGGTTAGTCAAGAAGGTCTAGCATAGGATCACCATGGGGACTTTACTTAGTGAACCTCTCACATGGCACGTACGATCGTGGGATATTAAAGAATACCCTTAATTTCTAGAGATATTGACCCAAAATATTTTTGTTGAAAACCCCTCCCAATACTTAAAACCTCCTCCCCACCCCTTTTTATACCTCAATCCTTATAAACCACCCTACCCACCCCCACCTTAAACCCCTCATCCCCCCCAATACCTGCAAAATATTGGTTCAATTTTTGATAATTTCAAAACCCACAATATGAACTAACGTGATAGGATATTGTTCAACAAGTGAAGACCCCGGGAGGATCACTATCTAGGTCAATCCATTGCTTTCTAGAGGAGGAAGGTTGGTTCTTTTGAAATATGTCATCAAGAGTATCTTGGTGTATTGGACCTTGATTGCTTTTGTCCCTATTGGCATCTTGAAAAAAATAGAAAAACTAGCTTCCAATTTTTTTGGTAGGAATCCAAGAGGACAAAAGGCATTCTATTATTCAAATGGGACAGGGTGGTTCTCCATAAGGAGCTTAGGGGATGGGGACTTAAAAACCTTCCTATGTTTTCCCAGTCTCTTGCTGCTAGGAGCTTGTGGCACTTTGTAGAGAGAAATTCTCTTTGGAGTCAAGTTCTCAAAACTAAATATGTCAATGGAGTATCAGTGGAAGATTGGCTTTGTAGCCGGTTAATTCCTCCAAATGATCTACCATATGGAAATCCTTATCTTGATCTTTCCCAATGGTTGGTCACTAGGAATTTTGGAAAGTTAAAAATGGTTGTTCAATTCAGATTGGAGAATACTTGTGGCTCAAGGTGGGGGAAGAATTTTGTATTTATAATTCTTTAAGCATAACTCTATGTTATAGGAATGTATTCTCTCTAGCAAATGCCAACAAGAAGGCATATCTTCCTTACATGGCCGATTGGAAGCCTTCAGTTTCCATGGAACTCAATGAATAAGAGACGACATAATGGAACAACTATATCAAGTTTTTGGTATCTAATTATATTATGTTACAAACCAATGAGCCCATCACTTTGTGTTGGTAAATAAATAAATAAAACTAGGTATTTCTCAGCAAAACTCAGTTACAAATGCTGGAAGGATAGTTGTTTCTTAGAAGAAAAAAATATTGGTGGAGTATACCATGAAAAAATAATTCCCCATCAAATTTAGAATTGCCCTTTGGCTTGTGTTGTCTAACAAACTGTTAACCTAGGAAGTGGGACGCAAACATGGATGGGTTGATCCTAGCCATTGTGTTTTATGTAAATGATCTGAAGAATCTTCTTCTCAATTTTTTTTATCATTGTCATTATGTATCTCAGGTAATGAGTATTATTAAACAATATCTTAATCCATGTTCTTTGTGGTCAAGTACATCTCTAGAAGACTGTTTGAAAAACTGGTTGGAATACAAAGTAGTTAAATTTTTTAAGGAATGCTCAATTTTTTAGTTTCCTCTATCTATCGAGCTCAAAACTCAACCATTTTTAAAAACAAGGAAATTCCTCCTGAAGTGACTATAGGTATAAATCTAAATATTTCTAAATAACTCATGGAAGATATGAAGATAAAGAAACCTAGATTTCTAACGATGCTCGAGATTGAATTTGACATTCTATGCGGAAACTTTGATAAAGATTTCCAGGGACATTCAAGATAGTGCGGTGTAGGTGTGGTATTTTTCATAACTCATTTAATCATTTTATTCATGTTTGCTACACTCCAATTAGTGGCACAAACAATATGGCAGAGACCATTTCCCTTTGCACCTTGCTGGAAGTTGCATAAAAAAAAGGAGTTTCTAAGATCCAAATTCTCGGTGACTCCAAATTAGTGATCGATTGGGATCAACATAAGGTTGTGGTAACAAATGTAAGACTTAATTCACTGGTCTATGACATCTCCAATGCTTTTTCAAGTTTTTAAATGGTTATGCTTAATTCATATATACAGAGAATTAAATACTAAGGTTGATGATTTTTGAGCTAATTAAGGTCTAGTTTCATTGTTAGAACTTGCTAGAAATAATAGGTTGCTGCAATGATTCTAGGGCTACCAAAATATAGGGGTTCTTCTATATTCATCCTTTGGGCCCTATAGGCATCTATATTGCTGGGCCCTATATGCATCTATTATTTCTTAGAAGTAGAACTTGATCAACCTTGTAGCTCCGATACCATGTTATCCCTCTCTAAAGAAGAGCTTGTCTAGCTTACAAGATTTTCTCCTAGTTTGTTTTGCAGGTTACAGAAAGTATCTCTTAGACCATATCAACAACTTCAATATGGATTCAAAAGTTCCTCTACTATCTCCTTTCAACTATGCTGATTGGAAGCCAAAGATGAGTGCATACTTCAAGAGGCAATGTCTCTTTGATGTCTCCATTGGTGCATTGAGTGAACCTGAGTCTTATGAAGAGAAGATTGATTGAATAAATAATTGTGATAGAGCTTATGGAATTATGTGTTTGGGAATGTCTCCAAATATATATCATCTCATATATTCTGCTAAATTTCCATTTGAGCTTTGGAAAATTTTGGTTTGCAGGAAATTGAAGATGAAGCATGGAGTGAACCTAGCATCTCCTCTTGTTCTCTCTCTCAAGATTTCTTGGCCTCTACATTCTCTGATGAAGTTGATCATGATGAAGAATTTTATTATACAGTTCATGTTTCTGCTGCCCTATTTCATTCGAATGCTTCCTCCTTCAATGAAGAAGCAAATATTGAAGAGCCATCTTTTTCTGTGTCTCTTGAAGGTGATTTTTCTTCTTGTGATACTATTGATGAAAAATAAGTAACATAAGGAGCTGCTGCTGATATTTATTATAATCCTATAACCCATTCATTTTTCTCAAAATATCCTATCTTATATTCTGATATCTATGTGCCAAATTCTTCACACCTTTTGCATACCTCTTTCATTGATGGTGCGCAACCCAGTGACTTCCAGGATGTTTGCTTAGCCACATCAAGCCTTCTTTGTGTCATACCACTTACCTTAATTGATCTCATGTTCTTTAGCATATCCTCCTTTGTTCTTGGAATCAATACTCAGATCCTTCTTGAAGATTTTGAACATCTCCTAATTTCCTCCTTTCATACAGAGGATTCATTACCAGTGTATTCTCATGAGTCTATTGATATGCTTATATGTGATCCTTTAGATTCTAATTTAGAAGCATATTTACAGGTTGATACACATATAATACCACCATACATACCATCTACCATACCTCTGAATAATCCAAACACTATACAAATCCCAAGCCCACTAGTTGATTCCTCATTGGTCTCTTTTGCAGTGATATTTATCTTACATGATTTGAAGTCTTTCCTGACTTTCAGTGGCTGGTTATCCATGACCTTAGTCATATATGGACTGATATTAAACATGTTTGGATCTGTTCTAAACACTTATGGTTCAGATCTTATGCCCATCCATCATTCATATTTTTACACCTATCAGTTTTCCCCAGTTGCTCATAAATTTCCTAGTCTATCCCTATATCCTCATGGAGCCATTGAACCCTTTGTTCTTTCTGTTCCATATGTTAATGTTTCTGATATATCAGATTTTTATCAGCCTCATATCAGATCTATACATGTGCTACATCATATTGGAAGATTTACATGTGATTCACATCACAATTTTGCAACTATTCAGGGAATTGGTGGTGAAATAAATTGCCTTATTTTTTGTACTCTTTGGGAAGGAGTATGCACAAATATATTTTCCATTTCAGATTATGTTTGTAGATCATAGTTTGAAAGAA
>LPNX011179979.1:1444-25660 GCA_001517045.1 Pseudotsuga menziesii | reverse complement strand
TTTACAGCAGATTCTGCTTTATTCTGCTTTTTCTACTTTTCCTGCTTTTCTATGGATAAGATAAAAGCTAGTCAACTAGGAAACTGGGAGCTTTTGTTTCTAGCCCATCCTCCATTATTTTTTCTCCATTTTCTAGAATTAGCATGTTATTTCCATCTCCTTGACAACTCACTCATTCTTTTAACAACTCATGAGGTCCTTGATAGATTTGGTAAGTGCTTTAGCCACCTATGGGGGTTTGCTATATTTTGGTAAGTTAGCCTTTTTGAGCTTTATGAGTTGTTTCCATACAATTACATTTTCCTATGAGGGATGTACTATTTATGTACACTATTATTCATAATTATTCAATGGAAGTATACACACCAATATTCTTCTCTTCATTCATGTGATTCAGCCTCTTTTCTTCTCTCTATTTTTCCTGTGTATGCTTGTGAGAATTCTTAGTAGCAAGATCTATTTCTTGTGATTCTTCTTAGAATCATTGCACATAGAATTGATATATTATTTCTACATGGTATCAGAGCTACAAGGTTGATCAATTTCTACAGAGTTGAGGAGTGCTTCCAGTCTCCTATCCCTCTCTGAAAAAGAGCTTGTCTAGCTTACAAGATTTTCTCCTAGTTTGTTTTGCAGGTTGCAGAAAGTATCTCTTAGAGCATATCAACAACTTCAATATGGATTCAAAAGTTCCTCTACTATCTCCTTTCAACTATGCTGATTGGAAGCCAAAGATGAGTGCATACTTCAAGAGGCAATGTCTCTTTGATGTCGCCATTGGTGCATTGAGTGAACCTAAGTCTTATGAAGAGAAGATTGATTGGATAAATAATTGTGATAGAGCTTATGGAATTATGTGTTTGGGAATGTCTCCAAATATATATCATCTCATAGATTCTGCTGAATTTCCATTTGAGCTTTGGAAAATTTTGGACAAAGCTTTTGGTTTGCAGGAAATTGAAGATGAAGCATGGAGCGAACCTAGCATCTCCTCTTGTTCTCTCTCTCAAGATTTCTTGGCCTATACATTATCTGATGAAGTTGATCATGATGAAGAATTTTCTTATACAGTTCATTTTGCTGCTGCCCTCTTTCATTCGAATGCTTCCTCCTTCAATGAAGAAGCAAATATTGAAGAGCCATCTTTTTCTGTGTCTCTTGAAGGTGATTTTTCTTCTTGTGATACTATTGATGAAAAATAAGTAACACATGGAGCTGATAATGATATTGATTATGATCCTATAACCCATTCATTTTTCTTGAAATATCCTATCTTATATTCTGAGATCTATGTGCCAAATTCTTCACACCTTTTGCCTCTTTCATTGATGGTGCGCAACCCAGTGACTTCCAGGATGTTTGCTTAGCCACATCAAGCCTTGTTTGTGTCATACCACTTACCTTAATTGATCTCATGTAATTCAGCATATCCTCCTTTGTTCTTGGCATCAATACTCAGAGCCTTCTTGAAGATTTTGAACATCTCCTAATTTCCTCCTTTCATACAGAGGATTCATTACCAGTGTATTCTCATGAGTCTATTGATATGCTTATATGTGATCCTTTAGATTCTGATTTAGAAGCATATTTGTAGGTTGATACACATATAATACCACCATCCATACCATCTACCATACCTCTAAATAATCCAAAGACTATAGAAATCCCAATCTCACTAGTTGATTCCTCATTGGTCTCTTATGCAGTGATATTTATCTTACATGATTTGAAGTCTTTCCTGACTTTCAGTGGCTGGTTATCCATGACCTTAGTCATATATGGACTGATATTAAACATGTTTGGATCTGTTCTAAAAACTTATGGTTCAGATCTTATGCCCATCCATCATTCATATTTTTACACCTATCAGTTTTCCCTAGTTGCTCATAAATTTCCTAGTCTATCCCTATATCCTCATGGAGCCATTGAACCTGTAGAAGGAGCAAGTCGATAAGTCGACTTGAATGAGGACCGACTTATTCGATCAGCCGACTAAGTCGATGGGCCAACTAAGTTGGTCGGCCGATTAAAATAAGAGATTAGGTCAGCCATCTAAGGTTGCGTCGGTTCACCGAACCGACAGGTAGTTATTTTGTAACCATTCTGTAAATCATATATATTAGGCTGTTGAGCTAGACGAGAACTCAGTTCAGTTCTCTACATTGTATGGACTCATTGTAATAATATACTTTGTTTTAATTCTATCTGTTCTTATCTTTTGTCTCTGTTTAATATTTATATATGTTTTAGTGTGTATTATTGGTAACCTTATGTGATCTATGAGATTACAACATTGGTTTTGTTGCCTCCAATGCCAAAGCCCTCGACTACTATCCGTCTATCGACCAGATCTTCCAAGAATTGTCTTGACAGGCTAAGACGAAGATACCAGTACCAGCAGCAGCCAAACAGATTGACTTCTCGATCGAGGAGCCACTCATCGACCAAGAAAAGGAGGAAGACTATGAGCTCAACGTCTACATTAGCACATTCGTGTCGAAGGACACACCGGTCGAACACACTGGTCGACTACAGATAAATATCAAACCTCCGATCGCAAAGAAAGCAGACCCACAGCCTACAAAACCAAAGCCACAACCACAACAGCAAACAACTCCTCCGGCTCCAGCAAGTTTCGTCCCGACTTAGGCATCGGCAGGCATAGTCGAACCAAACAACCCTGAGTATGCTGTTACAAAAGGCATCATTCAGAAACTCGCCAATGAAATAGCAGCAGCCAGGAAGAAACTAAAAACACAAGAACAACAAAAGGGTAAAGGTAAGCGCAAACTTATCATTGTCAAATCATCAGATGATGAAGAGGAACTGGCAGCTACAGCCCTTGACATTATAGAGGATGCCGCTGCAAATAAAGTGTCGGTCGAAACCTAGTTCCAGCGCTTCGTCGAAGCAGGAGCACAAGCAGGTCAACCGAAGAAAGCAAAAACTACGACGACACCTGAAAATGTCATCGATCTTGTGTTGACCCCTCCACCCCCATCACCGACACAAATAATCGAGGAACAAGCACCAGCACAACAGTCAGTCATCCCCCTCGACTTATACAAAAGCGCAATGCCGGAGACGGTAAAAGAAAAATTTGATAAAGACACCGACTTACAAGCTTTCTTCAAGACATTGCCTACGCTATTTCAGTCGGCCCAGAAGATTTCCACCCAGGCTCCCATCCATACAGGTAGGAGCACACAACCCCCAGTAGTTGCAACCATCACGTCGACCTTCACATGACAATCCGACAAAGAAGGCCACGTGATTGGACTTGTGACCTCTACTATTGACCCAACCGACCCCATACCCCAAGCTGACCTACCAACCACTACACCGACAGGAGAAGACATGACTTCTGACGTAAATACACACCAACAACTCAACAACCCACCACTCCACCATACTTACCCCAAACCCATCACCACCGCAACCACCACCACCACCCCCTGAGTTAGAGACAGGCCCACCACAACCGAGTACATTGACACAACCAGAGGTAGCTGCCATCCCACCTCCCTAATCAAACAAACCATTAGCTTCTAACCCACAAACCCAAGATCCTGGATCAACTGTTACAGGTACACAGGAGATAGAAGCAGGAAAGCACAAGAAAAGGAAGGAGCATCATGGGAAGTCTCCCAAAATCCAAATTAGCTTGAAGGACGCAAGTTCCTTAACTGACACAGAGATGGGACAACTCCTCAAAACCCTAGCGAGTGAAGCAAAGTCGAGGAGTGCAAGGAAAAGTAAAGAAATTCAGGCCAAACACATAGAACAGATCAAGTTTCTCGACAGATGTAGAAATTTGCCCAGTTTGTCCTGCCAAGCCCCATCGAAATCGACACAGATAGACCGCTTGAAAGAGCATATCAACGATTCGAGAGCATGGTGTCGAACCTCCAAGTGCACATTCAAGAAACTAAGGAGGAACAGAAAGAGGAAACTGTCAGACTCCTACTAGCACATCACACTGCATTTTCGGAAGCGTACAAAGTGTTGCAGGACCATATGGAGGAGTATGTCGTAACCGAAGAAGTACTAAGAGACTGGCCTACTCACTATGGGAAAGTTTATTAGCAGACATGACAGGCTCGCTAAGGGATTCAGGCATTGGAGAGTAGAAAAACCATGGAGGCAACACTTAGACCAACAATAGAAGATCAGATAGTGCTGGAAACCACCAAACTGCAGAAACTGGAACGGGAAGCACATCAGTGGGTGCAACAAGCTCTCCCCAACTTAGAGAAAGTCGACATCATCTACCCATAACTTATCAAGACTGCAGAAGAGCAGGACCAGTTCATGGGCCCCAACATAGAAAGGATAGCTGAAGTCCCCATCTCGGAGAAGATGTCAGTCTTGTCAAGCTTAACCACACTGACCATCGATATCTAGAAAGATTTGCAGAGTTGGACAGATTTCCAACATCACCTCACCATCACAGCTACAGCCATTATTGAATTCTGTGTACAGAAACGACCAACCATCCGACTTCACAGTCCACCACAGTAAATTTTTGAAAGACTAACAAAGAATTTTGTGTACCTCCATGTTTCTTCGGGATGAAGAAACGTTTTGTTCGTGGGGGAGATGTAGAAGGAGAAAGTCGATAAGTCGACTTGAATGGGGACCGACTTAGTTGATTAGCTGACTAATTTGATGAGCTGACTTAGTCAATCAGCCAACTAAGTCGATGGGCCGACTTAGTTGATTAGCCGACTAAGTCGGTCGGCCGACTAAAATAAGAGACTAGGTTGGCCATCTAAGGTCGCGTTGGTTCACCGAACCGACAGGTAGTTATTTTGTTACCGTTCTGTAAATCATATATATTAGGATGTTGAGCCAGAAGAGAACTCAGTTCAGTTCTCTGCATTGTATGGACTCATTGTAATAATATAATCTATTTTAATTTTATCTGTTCTTATCTTTTGTCTCTGTTTAAGATTTATGTATGTTTTAGTGTGTATTATTGGTAACCTTATGTGATCTGTGAGATTACAACAGAACCCTTTGTTATTGCTGTTCCATATGTTAATGTTTCTGATATATCAAAGTTTTATCAGCCTCATATCAGATCTATACATGTGCTACAGCAGATTAGAAGATTTACATATGATTCACATCACAATTTTGCAACGATTCAGGGAATTGGGTGTGAAATAAATTGCCTTATTTTTTGTACTCTTTGGGAAGGAGTATGCACAAATCTCTTTTCCATTTCAGATTATGTTTACAGATCAGAGTTTGAAAGCAGAAAGAATCATTCAGGTAATGCTCCTACTTCATCAGTTGATGAGATACAAGGAGTCTCTCATCTTCCTTCTTGCAGGTTCTACACTCCAGCGCATGATCATGGAGTTCATGATTTATTCAGCAAGTCCTTCATCCAGAAGCAGTTCAGTCAGCTCATTAAAGTAAAGATGAAGATATGTTGAAGACACATTTCAAATTTTGTGCCTTGTCCTATCTTGAGGGAGGATTTTCCCCATGTGGTTTTGCCTCTTTCCTCACTTTTCTGGACATAATAATTGTTAAAGGGTGACCATAGCCTTGTTGATGGGCCCTATTTGCATCCATATGCATCCATATTTTTTATTATACCATGATAAATTCAGACTTATAGGGGGGTTTTGGAATATATTAAACCCACTCACAACTTAGGATAAAATAATTAATCATTATTTGATTAATTATTCACCCACTAGATTAATTAGTTGGCATCCACTTGCACCTTAAAGTCAATACATGCCATCTATATTCTAGGAATGATTTATTTCTAATTATGGGTTGATCTTGACCACCTGTTGACCATCCAAAATTAGTATACAGGATTTTACAGCAGATTCTACTTTATTCTGCTTTTTCTACTTTTCCTGCTTTTCTATGGATAAGATAAAAGCTAGTCAACTAGGAAACTGGGAGCTTTTGTTTCCAACCCATCCTCCATTATTTTTTCTCCATTTTCTAGGATTAGCATGTTATTTCCATCTCCTTGACAACTCACTCATGCTTTTAACAACTCATGAGGTCCTTGATAAATTTGGTAAGTGCTTTAGCCACCTATGGGGGTTTGCTATATTTTGGTAAGTCAGCCTTTTTGAGCTTTATGAGTTGTTTCCATACAATTCGATTTTCCTATGAGGGATGTACTATTTATGTACACTATTATTCATAATTATTCAATGGAAGGATACACACCAATATTCATCTCTTCATTCATGTGATTCAGTCTCTTTTCTTCTCTCTATTTTTCCTGTGTATGCTTGTGAGAATTCTTAGTAGCAAGATCTATTTCCTGTGCTTCTTCTTAGAATCATTGCACATAACATTGAACTATTATTTCTACATGGTATCAGAGCTACAAGGTTGATCAATTTCTACAGAGTTGAGGAGCGCTTCCAGTCTCCTATCCCTCTCTAAAGAAGAGCTTGTCTAGCTTACAAGATTTTCTCCTAGTTTGTTTTGCAGGTTGCAGAGAGTATCTCTTAGAGAATATCAACAACTTCAATATGGATTCAAAATTTCCTCTACTATCTCCTTTCAACTATGTTGATTGGAAGCCAAATATGAGTGCATACTTGAAGAGGCAATGTCTCTTTGATGTCTCCATTGTTGCATTGAGTGAACCTGAGTCTTATGAAGAGAATATTGATTGGCTAAATAATTGTGATAGAGCTTATGGAATTATGTGTTTGGGAATGTCTCCAAATATATATCATCTCATAGATTCTGCTGAATTTCCATTTGAGCTTTGGAAAATTTTGGACAAAGTTTTCCTGCAAGCTAAAAGCTTTGTCCAAAATTTTCCAAAGCTCAAATGGAAATTCAGTAGAATCTATGAGATGATATATATTTGGATACATTCCCAAACACATAATTCCATAAGCTCTATCACAATTATTTAGCCAATCAATCTTCTCTTCATAAGACTCAAGTTCACTCAATGCACCAATGGAGACATCAAAGAGACATTGCCTCTTCAAGTATGCACTCATCTTTGGCTTCCAATCAGCATATTTGAAAGGAGATAGTAGAGGAACTTTTGAATCCATATTGAAGTTTTCGATATGCTCTAAGAGCTAATCTCTGCAACCTGCAAAACAAACTAGGAGAAAATCTTGTATGCTAGACAAGCTCTTCTTCAGAGAGGGATAGGAGACTGGAAGCGCTCCTCAACTCTGTAGAACTTGATCAACCTTGCTGCTCTGATGAAGTTGATCAACCACAGGAAATAGAACTTGGTAGAAATAATAGGTTGCTGCAATGATTCTAGGGCTACCAAAATATAGGGGTTTTGCCATTTCAATCTCCACCTATGGATATCAATATCAGCTGCAGCCCAGCAAAATTCAGTCTATATTAGGATTATAATCAACCCATAGTTAGCTACCTTAGACATTAATTAATCCAATTTTTGTCTTGTTTGCCTAGTTTCCATATTCCACCTTATGCAAGTTGTCCTCCACACATCCATAGTGGTCAAACTTGCTAAATTTGAGTCATGGAGCACTTGGGAAACCTCTTGGAATAGGTGTAGGAATATATTAAACCCAACAAATAGACACTCTTGGCTTTGGGGTTGCAGAGCCTTCCTCTTTTCTGTTGGAATTCTAGCCCAAGCCCTTGAGCCAAAAATCCTGAAATGGGTCACATCTGGCTTGTGCCCACTCCATGCTTCGAAAGGAGTCATACCATCAAGCTGTTTATGAGGCACCCTATTCTGGATATAGGCTGCACAGTTTATAGCTTCATCCCAAAACTTTGGTGGAAAATTCTTAGCCTCCATCATGCAGGTTGACATCTCTTTCAGTGATCTGTTCTTCCTCTCAGCAACACCATTCTGCTGTGGTGTGTAAGGGATAGAATGTTGCATCTGAATACCTGCATCTACACAATATTGAATGAACTCAGACTTGACATACTCACCACCATTGTCATATCTGAGGACCTTGAGTTTCCTCCCATACTGGTTTTCAACCAAATCCTTAAAGACTTTGAAAAGGCCAAAAAATTCAAACTTGTGTTTCAGGAAGTAAACCCAGCAATACCTGGAAAAGTCATCTATGAATGTCAATGCATATTTGGCCTGACTCATTGACATATGAGGAAATGGGCCAGAAACATCACTTTGGATCAACTCAAGAGGTGTAGAGGTTCTCTCATGACTAGCTTTCTCAAATTTATGCTCTGGGTGTTTTCCTAAGATGCAACCTTGACAGACTCAGAGCCTTTGTAGATTGATTTCAGCTCTGATCAATGCTCCTGATGACTCTAAGAAGAAGCACAGGAAAATAGATCTTGCTACTAAGAATTCTCACAAGCATACACAAGAAAACTAGAGAGAAGAAAAGAGACTGAATCACATGAATGAAAAGATGAATATTGGTGTGTATCCTTCCATTCCAAAGAGTACAAAAAATAAGGCAATTTATTTCACACCCAATTCCCTGAATAGCTGCAAAATTGTGATGTGAATCACATGTCAATCTTCCAATATGATGTAGCACCTATATAGATGTGATATGAGGCTGATAAAACTCTGATATATCAGAAATAGTATCATATGGAACAACAAGGACAAAGGCTTCAGTGGCTCCATGAGGATATAGGGCTAGACTAGGAAAATTATGAGCAACTGGGGAAAACTGATAGATGTAAAAATCTGAATGATGGATGGGCATAAGATCTGAACCATAAGTGTTTAGAACAGATCCAAACATGTTTAATATCAGTCCATATATGACTAATTTCATGGATAACCAGCCACTGAAATTTAGGAAAGATATCAAATCATGTAAGATAAATATCACTGCATAAGAGACCAATGAGGAATCAACTAGTGAGCTTGGGATTTGTATAGTCTTTGGATTATTCAGAGGGATGGTAGATGGTGTGGATGGTGGTATTATATGTGTATCAACCTGAAAATATGCTTCTAAATCAGAATCCAAAGGATCACATATAAGCATATCAATAGACTCATGGGAATACACTGGTAATGAATCCTCTGTATGAAAGGAGGAAAGAATGAGATGTTCACAATATTCAAGAAGGCTCTGAGTATTGATGCCAAGAACAAAGGAGGATATGCTGAAGCACATGAGATCAAGTAAGGTAAGTGGTATGACACAAATAAGGCTTGATGTGGCTAAGCAAACATCCTGTAAGTCACTAGGTTGTGCACCATCAATGAGAGAGGTATGCAAGAGGTGTAAAGAATATGGCACATAGATCTTATAATCAAAGATAGGAGATTGAGAGAACAATGAATGGGTTATAAGATCATAATAAATATCAGCAGCAGCTCCATATGTTACTTCTTTTTCATCAATAGTATCACAAGAAGAAAAATCACCTTCAAGAGACACAGAAAAAGATGGCTCTTCAATATTTGCTTCTTCATTGAAGGAGGAAGCATTCGAATGAAAGAGGGCAGCAGCAACATGAACTGTATGAGAAAATTCTTCATCATGATCAACCTCATCAGAGAAGGTAGAGGCCAAGAAATCTTGAGAGAGAGAACAAGAGGAGATGCTAGGTTCGCTCCATGCTTCATCTTCAATTTCCTGCAAACCAAAGGCTTTGTCCAAAATTTTCCAAAGCTCAAATGGAAATTCAGCACAATCTATGAGATGATATATATTTGGAGACATTCCCAAACACATAATTCCATAATCTCTATCACAATTATTTAGCCAATCAATCTTCTCTTCATAAGACTCAGGTTCACTCAATGCACCAATGGAGACATCAAAGAGACATTGCCTCTTCAAGTATGCACTCATCTTTGGCTTCCAATAAGCATAGTTGAAAGGAGATAGTAGAGGAACTTTTGAATCCATATTGAAGTTGTTGATATGCTCTAAGAGATACTCTCTGCAACCTGCAAAACAAACTAGGAGAAAATCTTGTAAGCTAGACAAGCTCTTCTTCAGAGAGGGATAGGAGACTGGAAGCGCTCCTCAACTCTGTAGAACTTGATCAACCTTGATGCTCTGATGAAGTTGATCAACCACAAGAAATAGAACTTGCTAGAAATAATAGGTTGTTGCAATGATTCTAGGGCTACCAAAATATAGGGGTTTTGCCATTTCAATCTCCACCTATGGATATCAATATCAGCTGCAGCCCAGCAAAATTCAGTCTGATATTAGGATTATAATCAACCCATAGTTAGCTACCTTGGACATTAATTAATCCATTTTTTGTCTTATTTGCCTAGTTTCCATATTCCACCTTATGCAAGTTGTCCTCCACACATCCATAGTGGTCAAACTTGCTAAATTTGAGCCATGGAGCGCTTGGGAAACCTCTTGGAATCAAATCTACTTTATTCCTGGCCTCCCTAGCACATGTCTATTTTTTCTGCTATGATTGCTTGCTTTTTCTGAGTTTTAAGGCAATTGGGAAAGTTTGACTAGGTGAAGTTAACTTGTTTTTTGTCCTCATCATCCTCCACTCTTTTCTCCTATGAAAAGCATGTATGAGTTGTCCTTCCACCATCTATTATATTTCCTAATTGATTTTTCCAATTCGTGAGCTCCTAGACAGTTTTGGAAACTGCTTTATGCACCTATGGGGGATTTGCTTAGATTTAGTAAGCCTGCTTTTGACCAAATTCGAATGGCATCCTTATGCAGTTGAATCTCTAATGTAATTATTTATTGTGGAAGCCTATGACTTCACAGGGTTGGCTATTGTACACTTATTCAATACAGATTAGTGTTCTGCTCCATATTCTGTCTCCTTTTGTGAGTAATTTGCATGTGTAATTGGCAATTGTTGTGAGTGTAATTATTCTAACACCTGGGTTAAATTTCCACATGGTATCAAAGCCTTTGTAGATCTATTTCTCTCCTTCCAATTTTTTAATGCAAGTTCAACATCATTGACTGGCAGCATTCTGTTGACTGAAGGGACAATTTCTGAGCTATGGATCAATCTCAGAAGATCATCTTGACTCCATTTAACTTATTTGAATGGAAAGCAGAGATGGAGATACTGTTGAGAGTGAAAGGCCTCTACAGAGCGACTATGGCAACAAAAGCAGAGCCCAATGCAGCTACAGAGAATATTAAATGGCACAACAGGAGGGATGAGGCCTATGGTCTCCTGTGTCTGAGCATATCCAGAGACCTCCTTTTCCATCTTGATGGATTGAAATCACCAAATGAAGTATGGGAGAATATTTTTGATCTTTTTGGTAAGACAAATGAGATGAGGGGACATCAAATTGAAAATGAATTGATCTCCCTGAGTCTCAATAGCTTTGAATCCCTACAACTCTATTTTTCCAAGTTCAAAGCACTTGTTTTGCAGCTAAAACAATGTGGGATCGAAAATAAGGATGAGCAACTGGTTTTGGCCATACTCTCGAAGCTTGGCCCTGACTATTCAGTGTTTGTTTCGACCTTCTATGCCGCAAAGTTGACAGCTCGAGCCTGGAAAATGCCTAGCCTTGCAGATTTCATGGAATCTCTCACACAAGAACAAGATATACTGGTGATGATGGGCACCATCAAACCTTACAAAGACCAAGCTCTGGTTACTGGAGATTCGAGGGTGGATTCAAAAAGAAAGAAGAAAGCTAAAAATCCACCTGAGCAAAAGAGAGACAATAACGAGTCTCCAGAGGAGCCTCAAGGTTCCAAGAAGAACCCCCAAAAGAAGAAGAACAAAGGAGAAATGAGCAAGTGCTCATACTGCAGTAAGGGCAATCATTCTGAAAGCTCCTACATGAAGAAGCAAATAGACATGCTGACCCAACTCCTGGAGAAGAATGGCATCTCCCTTCCAGACAGCTCAAAAAAGAGGGAAGGAGGATCAAATTCAGAAGACAGAGAGAGAGTTCATGCATTGGTTGTTGGCACATCAAGCTCACCTAGTTTCATCATTGATTCTGGAGCTTCAAGACATATGGTTTCAACCAAGGAGGCATTCACCTCACTTGGCATGTCGAAAGGTCCACCAATTGTCCTGGGAGATGACTCTCTCACTGAAAGTTTGGGCAAAGGGAGGATTGATCTTGACCATGGTAAGTTCAGCAATGTGTTGTATGTTCCAGGTCTTGCCTCTAACCTCTTATGAGTGTATCAGATGACCCACACAGGGTCTCCAAAGAAGGTCATATTCTCCCCTGATGAAGTTGAGATCACAGAGATCTCAATTGGTAAAGTCATTGCAAAAGGAGTTGCAAATCACACTTCAAAGGTATACATGTTCTCACACTTCCTACCCTACTCAAACCCCTACTCTTCTTATTCATGCTAATGAGGAAAGAAATATTTGGCATAAAATATTTGGCCACCTTAATTACAAGTATCTTTCTGATCTTAGTGAAAAAGAAATGGTCATAGGGTTACCAAAGATTAAGTTTTCCAAAGGAGTCTGTCAAGGTTGCATCTTAGGAAAACACCCAGAGCATAAATTTGAGAAAGCTAGTCATGAGAGAACCTCTACACCTCTTGAGTTGATCCACAGTGATGTTGCTGGCCCATTTCCTCATATGTCAATGAGTCATGCCAAATATGCATTCACATTCATAGATGAATTTTCCAGGTATTGCTGGGTTTACTTCCTGAAACACAAGTCTGAAGTTTTTGACCTCTTCAAAGTCTTTAAGGCTTTGGTTGAAAACCAGTCTGGGAGGAAAATCAAGGTCCTCAAATCTGAAAATGGTGGTGAGTATGTCAAGTATGAGTTCATTCAATATTGTGCAGATGTAGGTATTCAGATGCAACATTCTATCCCTTACACACCACAACAGAATGGTGTTGCTGAGAGGAAAAGCGGATCACTGAAAGAGATGGAAACCTGCATGATGGGCCGAAGATATAAACTGTGCAGCCTATATCCAGAATAGGGTGCCTCATAAACATCTTTATGGTATGACTCCTTTCGAAGCATGGAGTGGGCACAAGCCAGATGTGACCCATTTCAGGATTTTTGGCTCAAGGGCTTGGGCTAGAATTCCAACAGAAAAGAGGAAGGCTTTGCAGCCCCAAAGCCAAGAGTGTCTATTTGTTGGGTACTCTGAAGATTCAAAATGGTACAAGCTGATCAATTTTAGCACAAAAAAATCCTTCATTGAAAGGTGTGTTCAGTTTCAAAAAGAGCCCCTAGCAGCAGTGGAAGTTGGAGAATCCTCTTCACCACCAGAACCTCTAAATGTAAGTGAAGAGATAGTTGAACATGCTGATTCTGATATGTCTGATAATGATGATTTAATTGCATATCCTAACATTCCTACAAGACCAAAATGGGCAGCCAAGACCATTCATGCAGCTGGAGAACTAGCTGGAAATCCTAATGATCCTAGGAGGATTAGATCTCAGTTTGAGAGAGCTCTGTGCATGAAAGATCCTATGTTTGCAGAGAAATTCTATCTGATGGTTGAATCAGACCCACAAACATATGAAGATGTAGCAAATGATCCAATATGGCAAGAATCCATGAAAGAAGAGTTCAGCTCACTCCAGAAGAGCAACACTTGGGAGCTGGTTGATCTTCCCCCGGGGAGGAAGCTAGTTCAGTGTAAGTGGGTGTACAAAACCAAATTTGCTGCTGATGGTTCACCTCTGAAGTAAAAGGCCATATTGGTATCCAAGGGCTACTCACAGGTACATGGCATAGACTACAATGAGAACATTGCACCAGTGGCAAAGATGGACTCCATCAGGCTAGCCTTAGCCATTGCAGCTTCAAAGCAGTGGGAGGTACACCGCGTGGATGTGAAGTGTGCTTTCCTGAATGGAGATCTCACTGAAGAGATTTAAATGCAGCAGCCTCAAGGATTTTCTACTAACCCATCTCTTGTGTGCAGGATAAATAAGTCATTGTATGGGCTTAAGCAAGCCCCCAGGGCTTGGTATGCCAAGATTGATAGCTTTCTGCTATCACTGAATTTTGTTCAATGCAAATCAGATCCAAATGTCTATTTGAAGTTGGTTCATGGTTCATTAATGATCATTGTTTTGTATGTTGATGACCTTCTCATTATATGAAGCTCAAAGGATTAAATTTCCTCCTTGAAGGATGCAATGAACCATGCCTTCTCAATGACAGATTTGGGCTTATTGAGCCAATTCTTGGGGCTCGAGATTGCTCAAACCAAAGAAGGAATCAAAGTACATTAGTCCAAGTATACCTTGGATTTGCTGAAAAAATTCAATATGAAGGATTGCAAGCCAAGCAAGACTCCTTTCCTTTCAGGAGTTAAGCTTGAAGAAGCTGATTCTTCACCTATGGTAAACAATACACTGTATAGGAAATTGATTGGATTTTTGTTGTATCTTACACATACTAGACCTGATATTTGTTATGCAGTAAGTGTGGCTTCAAGATACATGGATCTACCTCATGAGATCCATCGGAGAGAAGACAAAAGGATCCTTAACTTTGTTCAGGGAACAAGGACTCATGGGATCTTCTACAAAGCTAAATCTAATCTTGATTTGATTGGGTTTACTGACAGTGATTGGGCAGGTGACAGCACAGATCGAAAGTCAACATCAGGATATGTGTTCATGCTTGTAGAAGGGCTAATCAGCTAGTCAAGCAAGAAACAGAGTGCCATTGCACTCTCATCTATAGAAGCAGAGTACATAGGAGTTGTAAATGCAGCAACTCAATGTTTATGGTTGCAGGGGTTACTTGGAGAGTGTGGATTTGAATCAGAATACTCAACTACTATCTATTGTGATAATCAGAGTACCATTCGAATCTGCAATGATCCAGTTCAGAAGCAGAGAACCAAACACATTGAGATCCATATGCACTACATTAGACAGCTTGTGCATGATGGCACCATTCACCTACTCTTCTGTTCATCTTCATAACAAGTAGCATATATCTTCACCAAAGTTTTTTTGTGAGAAGACATTTAGCAATCTCAAATCACTGCTGGGGATTGTTGATCATGCTGTGAAGCATGAGTAATGACAAGATTTCCAAATTTTGTTTTACTGTCCATGTTTAAGGGAGGATCTGTTTAAGGAACAAAACACGAATCAGTCTCCATATTCAGTCTCCTTATTCAGCCTTCTTTGTTTAAGGGACAAAAAACAAGTTAACTTCACCTAGTCAAACTTTCCCAATTGCCTTAAAACTCAGAAAAAGCAGGCAATAAAGCAGAAAAAGCCAACATGCACTAGGGAGGCCAGGAATAAAGCAGATTTGATTCCAAGAGGTTTCCCAAGTGCTCCATGACTCAAATTTAGCAAGTTTGACCACTATGGATGTGTGGAGGACAGCTTGCATAAGGTGGAATATGGAAACTAGGCAAATAAGACAAAAATTGGATTAATTAATGTCTAAGGTAGCTAACTATGGGTTGATTATTCTAACATTCACACCCACATGAGCTCAATCAACCAGCCACATGTGCACCCTCATCATTTTTTTTGCACTCCCATTCATTGAATGTGGAAAACTTTGTTGACTAGGAGCGCTAGAGGTGGATTTTGTCCATTTTTTGCTTGATTTGGTGCATTTAATGCCACCTTGAGACTCTAAATCACCCACATTTCCACACCCACACATGCGAAGGTGTAATAATTGACCCACATCATCGCATCCATGTCCATTCAGCAATTTGTGGCTATTTTGGCTTATTTGGGGCGTGATTGGCCCACTTAGGGGGGATTGATGCCAATTTGGAAATTTTGAATTGTACACTCACATTGGGCTCCCAAATCCTCAACAAACTTTCCAAATGTAATATAAACCTAATAATAACATGTTTTAATGTAAGAAAGTTAAAATTATCCTGGTACTGTTCACATTTGTGTGTGTAAATTACTTCTCATTTCATGGTTTTTGCACCAAATTTGATTTGTGGGTTTCACTAATGCTCCTAGATTATCCTGAGATGGTTTTGTTAGTGAAATTCTAGATCAATTCAAATTGTCTTAAAATGGTTTTGTTAGTGAAATTCTAGATAAAATCGAGTTGTTTTACAGGACATCAAACAAAAATTCATCACCAGTTGTGCAAGCAGAAATGGAGGCCACCCACATCTTGCTAACACCTTTAAAATTCTTTGATTGCAAGGCAAAGATGGTGATTTAATTGAGATCCAAAGGGATTTACAAAGTTACCATGGGCACTGAGGTGGAGCCAAATTTAGTTGTTGAGAAAGCCAAGTACTTCAACAGATTGGATGTGGAATTTGGATTGTTGTGTATGAGCATATCAAGAGAGATATTGTTCCACATTGATAGTTTGACAACACCCAATGAGGTCTGGGTAAATCTAGAGACATTATTTGGGAAAACTGATGAACTACGTGGTCACCAACTTCAGAATGAGCTTATCAGCTTGAGCCCAGCGCACTTTGACACAATCCAGTACTTCTTCACCAAGTTTAAGTCACTTGTGTTGCAACTGAAGCAATGTAGCATTGAAAATAAATAGGACCAATTGATTTTGTTAATCCTTTTGAATTTGGGGCCATATTTCTCAGTTTTTGTGAGCACATTTCACTCCAGCAAGTTAACACTTTGAAACTGGCAAATGCCAAGTCTGGCTAGCTTCATGGAGTCACTCACTCAGGAGAAAGAAAAGCGAGTACAAATGGGCACCATCAAGACTAAGGATAAATCCTTAGCCATGGATGTTTTGAATTCCTCAAAGGGCAAGCCCAATCCCAAGAATTTGAAGCTGCCAGAGAAGAAGAAACCAGAAAAACTAAAATCCATTGATGGAAGTTCAAATTATTCCAAGGAGAAGGACAAGAGGGGAAAAGAGAAGACCAAATGCACCTATTTCTACAAGGGATGACATCTAGAGAGCTCATGCATGAAAAATACCATTGAAAACATGGTGTGGCTGCTGGAGAAGAACAACATTCCTGTCCTTAACGGCGCAAGGAAGAAGGATGGCACCTCCAGTTCGAATGAAAGAAACGAGAAATGGCATACTTTGGTAGCAGGTACCACTAACTCTTCATATTTTATCATTGATTCAGGGGTTTCCAGGAACATGGTAGCCAAACAAGAGATCTTCTCCTCCATGGATTTTAATATTGGCCCATCAGTTTGAATGGGGGATGATTCGAAAATATTCTAGACCAGGGGGATTGGTAGGATTGACTTAGAGCATGGTTTCTTCAGTGATGTATTGTATGTACCAGACCTTGCAGCAAATTTGTTGTCAGTCTATCAGATGACCCATATAGGAGAGGCAAAGAGAGTGTCCTTAACTCCAGATATGGTAGAGATTTCAGAAATCTCAACAGACCAAGTCATTGCAATTAGTTATGTAGACCACCATGAGAGGATGTACAAGTTTTCTAACTTCCTTCCCACTTCCAATGACCAAGAAATTCTCTCACATGCCAATGAGGTTTCAAAGCTATGGCATGAGAGGTTTGGTCACATGAATGACAAGTACCTCTAGGAACTACATAGATATGAGATGGTGGAAGGAATTCCACAAATCAGATCATCAAATGGAGCATGCATTGGGTGTGTAGTTGGGAAGCATCTTGAGCAAAGCTATGAGAAGGGGAAGGCAAGGAGAGAAACATAACCACTTGGGTTGGTGCATTCATATTTGATTGTTCCATTGCCTACTCCATAATATGGTGGATCAAGGTATGTACTTACATTCATACATGATTACTCTCGATTTTGTTGGGTGTACTTCCTCAAATTGAAGTCTGAGGTGTTTGAAAAATTGAAGATTTGGAAGTGTTGTAATCTCACAGATCACATAAGGTTACCAATAATACATACAAAAATATACAGAATATACACAGATACAAGAGACAAGAACAGATAGGATAAACAGATTATATTATTCTCAATAGATCGTACAAAGCCAAGAACTGAACTGAGTTCTTGTGAGGCTCAACAGCCTAATATATACAGGTTACAAACAGTTACAATCATAACTACCTGTCGGTTCACCGAACCGACACGACTATTAGTTAACAGACTCTAATCACTGTGTTTACTCAGCTGACCGACTTAGTCGGCTGATCGACTAAGTCGGTCCCTCGACTTAGTCGGCTGATCGACTAAGTCGGTCTTCATTCAAGTCGACTTATGTCGACTTGCTCCTTCTACATCTCCCCCACAAACAAAACATTTCTTCGTCCTGAAGAAAGAGGGAGGTACCAAAATTGAAATCCTGTCGAACCCTTCAGACTTGCTCCTGTTGAGGACTATGTAGGCGGACGGTCAGCCGTCGCTGAACGCATACTTCGACGATGGCTGGGGCTGTGATGGCCAATTGATGCTGAAAGTCAGTCCAGCTCTGTAATTCCTTCTCGATATCGATGGTCAAGGTAGTGAGACTTGACAGGATCGACATCTTTTCAGACATGGAGTTTTCTGCTATGTTTTCCATGGTCAGGCCCAAGATTTGATTTTGCTCGTCTGCAGCCTGGAGGAGTCTCTTTATGTGGGGACAGAGGTTGTCAACTTTCTCCAGGTTAGGTAGAGCCTGTTGAACCCACTGATGGGCCTCACGTTCTAATTTCTGCAGCTTGTTGGTTTCCATGACAATCTGCTCTTCGACAGTCTGCCTTAGTTCAGCTTCTGTAGACTTCCGAGCTTCTAGAGCTTGGATGCCTTGTCTGTTTTGTCTTGTCTGCTGGTATACCTGTCCATAGTGTGTCGGCCAATCTCTGAGTACTTCCTCAGTGACAATAGATTCCTCCATATGGTCCTGTAAGACCTTGTATGCCTCTGAAAATGCAGTGTGTTGGGCCAACAACAGTCGGGCAGTTTCTTCCTTCTGTTCTACTTTGGTCTCTTGGAGGAGTGTCTGGATGGTCGATACCATCCCTTCAAATATCTGATATGCCCTCTCCAAAGGTCGATCTGTGGCTACTTCGACAGGGCCTGGAACAATGGATTGAGCAAGAGACCTGCATTTGTCGAGGAACTGGACTTCTTCTGTCTCCTTATCCTTGAGTTGTTTCCTTAGTCTGGTCGTCCTCCTCTTCGACTCTTTTGCTAGGGTGTTGAGTAATTGGCCGACCTCTGAGTCGGTCAACGAGATTGCATCCCGTAAGCTAATCCTTAGCTGAGCGGGTCTAGGAAGAGGTTCTATTGTCTCCTTTGGTTGTTCTGTTGGTTTGTCGTGAGGACCTGCAGAAGTGGAAGGTGGATCAGAGGTCGAAGGGGTTTGTGTCAGAGAGGTTGGTTCAGTGGTCGGGGGTTTTTGTGTTTGGGGAGGTGGTATGTCCACCTCCGGCTGTGATGAATCAGGAGGTGGTGATGATGGTGGTGAAGGTGGGGATGGTGGGTTTCCTGATCCTGGTGGTGAAGGGGAAGAACTGTGGTCGGAAGACATAATGTCTTCTTGCGGTCGATAGTCATTGAAGGTCTGTTCACTGCCTGATACATCGCCACCTTCTCGAACCCTTGTAAATACTTTTGTTTGGTGGGCATATGTCTTTTTGCTTGCTTTTAGGGGATTTGTTGTCCTGATTGTCTGCGCCGATTTGAACAGTGCAGGCAGTGTTGCAAAGAAGGATTTAAGCTCATAGTCCGAGCTTGCCCTGGCTCTGAGTGTCTCGGGGATAACTCTTTCAAAGACTTCGGGGGAAACGTCGGCCTACTGCACTGGTGCTTGCTCCTCGACTATTTTAGTCGGAGATGGAGGGGGAGGAGTCGTCACCAGGTCGACCACATCTTCAGACAGTGGTGTTGTTTTGGCCTTCTTTCGCCAACCTTCCGGTGCTCCTGCTTCAACAAAACGTTGAAACTAGGTTTCAACAGTTACCTTATTTGCTCGTGCATCCTCGACAATATCGAGTGCTGTTGCTGCCAGTTCTTCGTCGTCGTCGGTGGAGTCAGCAAGGACAAGCTTACACTTACCTTTGCCTTGCTGACGTTTCTGCAGTTTGATGTTCCTTCTGGCAATGGCTATCTCCTTCGCCAATTTCTTGATAATGCTCCGAGACACAGCATATTCAGGGTTGTCTTCCTTGACTTCCCCTGTCAGGGTCTGCAGAGGGTCGGCAGCTGTTGACTGTTGTACTGTTGGGGTCATGGGAACTGTCTGTTGCACTGCTGGGAGTGTTTGTACTAGTGTTTGTTGTTGTTGTTCAGTCGACGGGAGGTCAACTACTGGTGCAGTCGGGTGCTTCACTGTTAAGTGCACCCGACCAGGAGTTCCGGTCGGAGTATCCTACGTCACAAAGGTGCTAATATACAAGTGCAGCTCATAATCTTCCTCCTTCTCCTGGTCGGTCAAAGGTTCAACTATAGAGAAGTCGACCTGTTTTGTAGCCTTCGGGACTTGAATTTTGGTTTTTGCTTGTCTAGACAACTCCCGAAAGATCTGGTCGACTGTGGGATAGTAGTCTAGGTCCCTGCCATTTGAATCCTGAGTGTTTGAGGACCATACTGATGTATGGTCGAGCTCCAGCTGGATGTGTGAGTCGGCTGGGAGGTTTCGTCGGATGTTCTGGGGCACCCTCCACCTTGTCGTTCGCAGCTTAAGCTGCTGGAACCAGTTTTCCAGAAATACCTTGCCTTGGTTTAGTTCATGCACAGTTCCTTTTTGGGAAAAGGGTTTGAACCTGTGCATCTCGAATCTAGTCGGCTCTCAGAAGACGGGACTTCCTTCCAGGCATATATAGTACATAACAATCCAAATGATTAAGGAGGGGAATTTGATAATACCTCCTGTTTCATGACAGCGCTCGCATATGGTTTTGACCAAGTCTGCGAGGTAGTCTGCCCATCTGAAGATTCATCCGTCGGTTGCAATTTTTTCGACGGCGTCCAGCATTTCCAATTTGAGGTCACTGCTGCGACCAGCCAAGGTGAGAGTAATGGCGATGATTTTTGCCACGATCTGTGGTGTCCGTGCGTCGATCTGACTGATCATCAAACCCTTGGATTTTTTACCCGACGCCGAACCTGTAAGGCATTCGACTAGCCCTTCCTTGATCCCAATGGGGACCGGGTCACCCTGGTTTGACAAACCAGTAAGTCGGGAGATAACATCTCCAGTGATGTCGACCGGTCGGTCAAAGTAAAATCGGTCGTTGTGGTAACGACTGATAATGAATTTGACCGCGGCTTCCTTCGTACCAGTGAAGCTGGCCATGAGAGGTGTGTTTGCATAAGCATATATGGTGCTATGCTTAAATTTCTCAGCCTCCTGGGTGATGCGTCGGTCTTCAAATGCCCATTCTTGAATATCCGTCCACAGCTTTTGAAACGGACCCTCCTGGACTTTCGCGTTTTGGATTCGTTTTAGTCACTGGAGTAAGGGTGAGTTTGCTGCCTGAAGTTCTTGGGCCTTAGCCGCAACTCTGGTGCGTTTGGGTGCCATGGTTTCTGACTGAACAGACTGGTCGGAATTCTTACAAGGTTCACAAATTTCAGTCGACTGGGAGTTCGAATGCTCTTTAGGTACGTGGTGTGGTGAATGAACTGTGGAATGTCCATTATTTATAGGTGCGGGTGGGGTGGATTGTCGAACTGGGTGAATTAATGGCGGACTTGACAGTCCAACTGCAACACTCGAGTGCGATTTCGTGAATCTGGGGCGGGGCTCGAGGCCATTAATGCAGGATGGGACGCTCTAGGTCGACGTTCGGTGTCGGTGGTGAGAACGGTCGACATGGTCGGTCGATGAAGATGGTCGATGGAAATGAAGTCGGTTGTCGAAGGGGTGAGTGGCTGTCATGATGGTTGTTTTATGAGTGTATTGTGTTGATTTGTGGACTATTTCTAACTTTTTATGCAGTTTTTGGTGTCAGTTAAGACCGTTATATGATTTTTTTTAATTAATTTATTTATTTATTTTTAGGCCCTGTACCGTTTAAGTCGGGCTCCATTGACAAGCTTCCGAAATACTTGACCCTGCAATATTTTTAGTCGGACTGAACCATTGGGGTTTATTTCTTCGACAACATAGGGTCCCATCCATTCTGTGTCTAATTTCTTTGGCTTTCCTTTTACTCGACTGTTATAGAGCAAAGCACGGTCACCGACCGATAAGTTATTGTTCCTGATGTTACGGTCGTGCCATGCTTTCTGCTGTTGTTTGTGAATTTCCTGGTGGTGAATAGCCATAACTCTATGTTCTTCCAGCTTACTGAGTTGGAATAGTCGATCCTTTCTTGCATGCTCGATATCGACATGTAGTAGTTGTGCAACTATAGGTGTCTGTTGTCTGAAGTGTAGAGGGACGACTGCTTCCTGTCCATATACCAGTCGAAAGGGTGTTTGATCGGTCGACCATTTGTAGGCTGTCCTGTATGCCCATAAAACTGCAGGAATCTTCTCATCCCAGTCATCTTTGTTAGCACTGCATATTTTAGTCAGTCCTTTTGTCAGTGTTTTATTGAAAGCTTCAATTGCACCATTCGACTGAGGGTGGTATGCTGTACTACGTCGGTGGTCGATGTGAAACTTGTCGGTTAGATTTTTGATAGTTTTGTTAACGAAGCGTGATCCTTGGTCGCTGATCAAGGTGAGTGGACATCCAAATCTCGTGATGATGTTTTCATAGATGAATTTAGCAGTTACTTCACTTGAACAGGTCTCGACAGGTTCTGCTTCCGCCCATTTCGTGACATATTCCACTGCAGTGATGATATATCTTGCCCCTGATCGTCGGGCTGGGACAGGGAATGGTCCTATGAAATCTATAGCCCAAATTTCAAATGTGAGACCAGGGTTTACAGAAATCAGGGGAATTTCTGTACTGGGCAGAGGTCGACCGAGTCGTTGACATCTATCACATCGACTGACAAAGTTCTTACAATCTTTGTGAAGTGTCGGCCACCATAATCCAGACTGTTGGATTTTCTTGGCGGTCGTGTCGGCCTGAAAATGTCCTCCTGCTGGTCCATAATGTGCTTCGTGCATGATTTGCTCTCGTTCATGGTCGAGTACACATCTTCTAAGAACATCATCTAACCCCATTTTGTATAGAAATCCATTGATGAGACTGTATGGAGCAGTCTTCATAGCTAGGATTTGCTTCTTCTTAGTGTTCAGACCTTCTGGTGCCTGACCTGTCTCTAAGAACTGAGCAATCTCCTCCAATTCTTCTGGTACCACCTCTACACGAAATATATGTGCATCCGGCAAGTCGTCGTCGACTCCGGTCGGTTCTTCTCCTGTGTCGATTCGGGATAGGTGATCAGGTCCGACACTGAGCTTTCCTGGTCGGACTACTACTTCAAACTCAAACTCTTGAAATAGAAGTAGCCATCGACAAATTCTCCCATGGTGAAGAGGTTTGTTTACTAGGTACTTCAAAGCTTGATGGTCAGTGTAAAATATGAAGGGGTTAGCTAATAAGTAGTGTCGATACTTCTGAAGTGCGAATACCATTCCTAGGGCTTCTCTTTTAGTGGTCGAATAGTTTCTTTCAGCCTTATTTAATTTTTGACTGCTGTAGACTCTAGGGTAATCCATCCCATCATCTCCTGGTTGAGTCAGGATTGCTCCAATTGCTATTCCTGATGCATCGATGTGCACATGAAATTTGGTCGACCAATTTGGAAATTTAAGTATGGGTGCTTCGACCAGTTTTCTCTTTAATTTGTCGAAGGAGATCTGGCATTCTTCTGTCCATTTAAATTCGATATCGTCCTTCAGTAATTCTTCTAGAGGGTAATTCATATCAAAATAATGTCTGATGAATTTTCTATAATACCCAGTATGACCAAGTAAGACCCTAACTTGTTTAGGATTTATTGGGGGTTTTAGGTCAAGAATAATCTTTATTTTAGCAAAGTCTACCTTGATTCCTTCTTTGCAGACAATATGTCCTAAGAGTATGCCTATGGGAGTCATAAAGATGCATTTCTTAATATTGAGGGAAATTTGAATCTGTCGACATCTTTCCAGCCTAAGTCGGAGCCATGTGCAGTGATCTTTTAGTGTGGAATAAATAGTCCAGTCGTCGAAGTATACTGCCATAGTTTTATAGATATACTCTTGGAAAGTTTTTACAACAATTCTGGAGAACACTGCAGGTGCATTCTTTAATCCAAAAGGCATAACCTTATAAGCAAAAGAGCCAAATTCACAAACAAATGTTGTCTTCTTTTGATCCTCTTTTGCTATGGGTACTTGGTTATAACCTGAAAACCCATCTGTAAATGAGTAACATTCATGTCCTGCAACTTCATTTAGGTTTTTATCAGCATAAGGTGTGGGGAATGGATCTGTAAGTGTGACTTTATTTAGCTCCCTGAAGTCGACACAGATTCTCAGTCTGGTC
>LPNX011179973.1:12372-43874 GCA_001517045.1 Pseudotsuga menziesii | reverse complement strand
GAATTTGTATAGCCCCATGAGCTACTTACCCATCACATACATATTAGTAGTATACTGTCATTAATGCAAACATCCTATCATGCATAATACATCAACTAAAAATAAACAAATGCATAACAAAACAATAATATGAAATGACAATTGAATACTTATCTTTATTTGTTTCGTGGGCATACTCCTTCTTGAGCCTTTAGCTTCATCGTCTTCTTCATTCATGATAGCATCATTTCTTATCCAAATGATAAGGAGGATAAGAAGTTCTTCAAGAGTTGAGTTCTTCATATTCCTCATATGAATGAATTCCACGATCCTGGGTGGCCATTCTAGGTGGCCATCACCACTTTTGCATTCTTCACTTTTTCTTTTACCACTTCAAGTAGCTTAAGCATGTGGAAGACCTTCAACAGCTTTGCTTGCAATAGGCAGTGCTCTGTAATGCACATGTGCAAGCCTTCTATGCCAAAGCTCATTTGGCTCTACTATGTCATGGATCAAGGCTTGTTCTAGATATCCCTTCAATTTATACAAGCCTCCTTCGCGTTCTTCAATCACTACCACATCATCGATAGTCTTTCCTTTTGGCCATATGATGACTTGACCATCTATGAATGCAGCCCACATTCCTTTTGCCTCAATGCTGAAATGGAGAGAAGGTTCTTCTTCAATCCTGGCAAAAACAATACTTCTTTCATTGTTATAGACTTACCAGAGTCTAGATTGTATGAAGATTCCCCACTACCTTTTATTGGACATTGGTAGTCATCTCCTAGTTTCACCTTGTGAGGTGATTCATGTTCTGATAGTCTTACAAAGGATTCCTTGAATCCTGTCATATGTTTGGAAGCCCCACTATCTATGAGCTAATCATCACTTCCATGAGTAATGTTACCTGTGAGAGCTGATATCAGAACATATTCATCCTTGCTTGAAGAATCTTCACTTTCATATCTAGATCTCTTTCTGGATGGTTCATCATCCTCTGCAGCATGAGCATGATGTCTTCTTTGGCCTCGTCTCCCTCTGAAACTGGAACCTCTATACTCATGTAGGTGTCCAATCCATTTTCTTCAGAGAGATCATATACTTCCAGTCTTGGAAGTTGTAAACTTCCCCAAGCTTGTCACCAAGCTGATGTGATATATCATATTGAAATGAGAACCTCAACTGGAAATAGCAAAGGATTAGATCTTACCGATTTGAGGTGTCTGTCCTTGTCCCGGAGTTCGCTGATCTAGGGTTTGTCGCAGAAACCCTAATTTTAAAAACTTGGAATCTTTTAGATCTGATTGGATAAACAAATAGATCTCTTCAAATGGAGCTGTCCAATGTACTCCTTTTCTGAAAACAGTGGAGGGAAGCTCCCGGAAAAAGGAAGCCCTAATTTACTGATTTCTTCTGCAGAAATGCCTATTACTGTTTCTATAATATCTCCGAAATTAATGATCCTCTGTGTCTAAAATTTCTCACTGAGGTAACCTCACATGTACCTGATCCAAAAACATAGGTTTCATCAGAATTGGTTTCACCATTTGGGATTTATGATCATTTTCCCAAGGTCACCTGTTACAGGACTGTTCAGAACAATGAAGTTGTATGGAATGCCACGTGTCACTGGTTCATATTCTGAGTCTGACCTTCATACCACAGAAATTAAAGTCTGTGAAATTTCTGGAACATCTTCAGTAATTCCATTTGGACCTCTGTAGCCCAGGATATTGCATATCTCCCCAGGTGTCCTGTTTATGGATGATTTATGGAAGGGGCTGGGACCCTAACTTGGAGAGATCATATCTCCTGGAATACAGCGAATCAGAGGCTACCCTTTGGACACAGTGTTCATCAGGATTGTTTCTTCGTCCCCTACAATTTTCAGCTTCTGATACTTCGCCAATCTCGGAATATAGCGACTGTACTAGAAATTAGCAGTTTTAGTATTTAGGGTTTCTCCTAGCTCAGGGTCAAACTAGGGTTTGACTTTCCCGGAGTTTTACCCAACCAGATTTATTGATCCAGGTCTCTAAATTTCGGTTTTGATGAGGAGAACAATCCTATGCTGGTATCACTCAAAAATTCCTCTTATGTAGAAATCCCTAATTTCCATATCGAAACTGAAAATGCTTGAAATTGAATTCCGTATCGACAGAACGATGCACCCTTCAATGGAGAGTCATCCTATCATAATTTTGCTGAGAATCTGTGGAGGAAGATCCACAAAATAGGAAGCCCTAGTTCCTGTAGCTGCACAATGTCTTCTTCTCAGGTTAGCTCTGATACCAAGTTAGTTTTTCAACATTTAAGCTAGCATTATGATAAGATGTTTTCACTGAGAGAATAACAAGCACAGCAATCACATAAGCATATCACAAGAGACAAGAGACACAAAGCTTTTAGGAGGGGAAACCATAAATGGAGAAAACCCCTCAACTTCCTCTAAGATAGTATCACCACAAGATGTGATCCCAAAATAGTAAGATGACCTCCCTTCACAACAGCAGCCTTCTGTCTTCTGTCAAGCCCAAGAATTTCCTTCTCCAAAAGTGCGCCACACTTGAGAGAGCAAGAGATCTAAGTCAAAAGTGATAAATAGAGAGACTCTCACTCTCTATTTATATTCTTCTGTTGACTTGAAGTGCATTCAACCTAATAATTACTACTCGAGCCTACACCTTAATTAGTGTATAATAACTCAAGTGCCCCTAAACTGTGCGGACTTACCTAATGACTTGATATGACTTGTTTACATTATTAATCCTCCCGATCGGAACATCGGGGCATGACCACATGACTCAAATACATAATAGAAACATCCCGGAATAAACATCGGGTTACAATATATGAAATATATAGAAGAATACATTCCGAAGTTACATATACATCAACACTCTACACCAATAAGCTATTACAAGCCATTACACCAATAACGATATGAAAATACAGTTACATACGAATATATCATAATATGCTTAATTTGGTCTATAGTAGTTATTCTATAGGAGGGCAAAGTAGGCAATTGAAACTCCAATGTATACGTTAAAATCCTCTTTAAGGGTGATGTGTTGACCTATAGGTCCATGTGTAATCATGAAATATGCCCCCAAAAAACATATATCTCACCATGGAGGCATTGATCTCCTTATGTGTGAATACATGTGAAAATTTCCCTCATAAAGTGGGTTGTCCCAATAACTTAAGAGCGAAAGATGCCCAATGGAACTAAGTAAACAAGAAAAAAAAATGTGCATATCATGATCCAATTCATATCCATAGCATAATTAAAATAACAAAGCCAACATAGCCAAGTCAAATGGATTACCCCTCCTTGATTTGCTTCATTGTATAGATCCCGGGAAGGCCCATGGATTGGAGCAAACAACTCACATGAAACATTCCTACGCCACCATCTATGCCAATAAAAGTCATGCCATAGTACATGGGGCTCCAATATCATACATTAACCCACGCTCAAATCATGGCTCCATATACATGACAAAAGGATTGACCCCATGATTCTGGACCTTGATAGAAGATAAATTCACATAATATATCAATATCGTGCTTAAACATATGTGCACGTGTGAGTGGTCATCCCCAAGGAGATACATTAGTTCTAATGTAGTGACCTTACCCAAACATAAGAATTTTTGCACTAAGTTGTAGTATGTGACAAGGGGAATGACAAGTTAATTTCCCTTTTCATTTGAACATAACTTTAGAAGAGGATCAACATTTACTGGTTTTGTAGTCTTCCATATATGTTGTTAGTAAGAGTACAATTAAATATGTTGAAACTATTGATATGTAGTCCATCTTAGGTAGTGAGATAGAAGGGGTATTCACCTATACACATGCTAACATAATTGAATTACATGGTTTTTCTTTCCAGCAAGGGAAACACTTAATCTTAGGCTTATGCAGAGTGGTAATAGGAAAAGGTCAAACAAGACCCACTTTTTGTACTTGGGCCTAATGTTAGAAGAAAGGTTAAACGTGGCTGATCTTATCATATTAGATTTCCTTCTTTAAACAAACTCAATGTGGGAACCTGCATCAAGGATTTTTTCAATATCCAAACAATCTTAACATAGGAAATACTCAAGTTTTGAAACTTAATCAATTTAGCTAGTTTGATAAGTGTGGTCCCAAAATAAGGTTAATGAACTAGATTTCATTTGAATGAATGTACATACTATGGCGTGCATTTTAATAAGAAAGTGAATACATAGATCCGGTGTCACATATTTAAGCAAGTGAATACAACTATTATTTGTCTACTTCAAGCAAAGGATATGTTGATCATGTCCAAATGGAATCACCCAACCTTACAAATGAGAATATCATCACAAATGAAACAAAAATGCACACCTGTAGTGGTAGTTGAGGGGTGATTAAGCATGATAGTTTAAGTTTTAGTTTTCCATTTTAAATAATTAACCAATTAAGTGTATTTTTTTAAATAATTGATCAATTTATGCGCCGTCGCTTAAGCGACGATTGCTAGGCTAGCCGTCGCTTAAGCGACGCTTATGAGCCTAGCCGTCGCTTAAGCGATGCTTATGACCACAGTTTTTAAAAAAAAAATTAACTTTGTGATTTTTGGTAGGTTTAAAAGAAAAAATACACGTGCCGTTGGATGTAACCGTCGGATTTTGGATCGAAATGTAGTAGTGGAATTCAAGACACTATAACAAAAAGACAAAAAGGTTGTAGTTACAAAAACATTTCCCTGATTAGAAGAAGAATACTCTTTGACTTCTACTGTAAAATATGATAAACAAATGAAGGTGATACAGAGATCATTTTACCACTATCCCATATGATTATAAATTTGCCACCTAATTTAAACAAATTTCCAATACAATTAATGACAGCCAAAATCTAATTAAATTGTGTACTAACATTTATTTCATTAACTTGAACACTGTTAAAAGGGAAAATGATAGATGAGACGTCGAGTGTGACTGCTTTCAAAAAAATACCAATAGTACATGAAAAATCAAATATATGTCCTCAGGTTTCAGCCTGTAGCGCGGAGAGGGGGGACTGTTTGTTTAAAATCCTAAGCGACAATGGGAATTGACTTATGCTTGGAGGTCAATAGTGACCACCTATAATAACATAGAAGCATTAGCTTTAAATCAAATGATAAACATTCTAAGAGCCAGGCAAATTCAGAAACTTATTGCTAATGGAGACTCAACGATTATCATTTACAAAATTAGAGACTTGACTCCCTATGCACCGTAATGTCTTGCAAAAATGATCTCTAGACCTAGAATTCAAAGAATTTGAAGTATTTTGACTTGGGGAATTGCAAGTATTGCAAGTATTTAGCATTGAATCATTTACTGTTTCAAAGGTACCATTTTGTATGGAGGAGTTATGCTTTGTGAATCATTATTCCTTGGCTATAAGGGAACCTAATAGTGGATTCAATAATTAAAGAGTCATGTTGCAAATATAAAGAGAAATACCCCTCTCCTACAACATTGCGTCTTTAGAGAAACTTTGAAATGGTTGTATATTTGGCTTCTAGGTGATGATACCAGTTATTTGAAAGGTAGGACAACTGGTTAAGCATGAATTAAACTCGAAAAACTTGCAAACTATTAGGTATAAAAAAATATATATCAGCTTTGTGTTGAGATGTACAGGATCTGAAACAGCTTCCATGATGATTGGACAATAGTTCACAGAGAGAAATAACCATTGATAAGAACTGAAATTTCCTTAGAACGGTATGGTCACCTAAAATAATACTACACTAAAATCTAGATTCTAGTAAGCTTTTGAGATTGAATAAACCTATCAAAAAGGTTGGAGAGACTGGTATTCTACAGTGTTCTTATAATGCACAGTTGCATAAAGGCATATTCTTATCAAGATTTATGACTTTCAAAATGAAGGAATTTACTTGACCATGAAAATCACATTTATGATGAAGCAAAGGATAGAGAAAATCATGATGAGGTTCATATTGCCCAGTTGAACTACCTACAAGAAACTATTTCTTCGTAAGGGTAATAAAGCATGTCTCCATCCTGCTTGAGTGGAATGTGAAAGTGCCCTACCCTAATTATCTTATTATGAATTAGTTTTAAGTTCCAATTCCCTTCAAGCCCTATGGCATGTTTACACCTTCCACTCTGACTCCCCATGTGGGATGCATTGCTTCTTCAATGGAATATAATATCCTCACTAAGACCTGGGTCTCGTATTTTGGTGTGGAGTTATATTTACAAGTACAAAGTTTAAGGTTCATGAAGAATTTTTTAAAACCTACCATTAGTACAGCATTATAACATAGGGTATGTTTCTATGGGAGGATAGAGGCAGGGCAGAGAAGACGGTAAGAGTAAGAGAGGGTATGATCTCCCCAATTATGTTTTTACTTGCCAAGTCGAAGAAGTTCAGTGCAGAAGTCAACTTCAGCACTTTGGACATTGAAGAACTCGGAGAAATGGCTATGGCTTCCATGCCCAACAAGAAGAGGAAGAGAAAGAAGCCGTCACCGCACCCACTCTCATTTGGGAAATTTATTTCCACAAATAATTTTTTTGACAGAAGTGGGACACAACTATAAGTTTCTAGTGCACTATCAGTCCCATTATGTGGCCATAAGGAAAATGATGTCTTCTTATCCAGTTTACAAGATCTACATCCTTCTATTAGATCTCCTGCAATAGAAGAGAAAGATGATAACCTTGTGATTAGATTCTCTAATGGAGATAGTGACAGTGAGGGTGAAGAACAGAGCTGGAGAGTGGATCGAAGTGAGAAATATGGATCATCAAGGGAAAATACAAGTGGGACTTCTGCAAGCCAATCACTTGCACCTTCTTCATAGATGGCTACAACAACATCGCAACAAACCCTAGGGATGCGGAAGCAAATGGCTATGGTGCAGAAGCAGTTAGCTGCATTTCATACAACCATGTCAAGTGTAGTGCAAGTCCGTGGGGTGACTTCTATGGGGTCTGGAGAGGGTCCACCTCGACAGTCATCCTGTAATAAAAATCCTATTGTTGGCCACAATAGTTCAATTGGCCAGAAACATGCTTTCAAGCTTGGTTCATCTGTAACTAATCCTAGTGGCACTGACTTGGAGAACTTGAGAAAGAAAATTGAAACAAAAGAGAATGAATTGAAGCTCTAGAGGCATATTCGATTAGGAAAGAGACATGATACAAGATCAATTCCAAGTGGAAAATTCCATACAGCTGGTATTGCAGATTCAACAACTATGAGTAGTAGGGGGGGAAATTTTGTCAGTCCAACATTTTCTAAGTTAACAGAAGGTGCACTTGTTAAAGAAATTAATGAAGAAAAACATAAAATCCCAAATGTTATATTGTAAGAACTTGAACCCAATTTTAAGGTTAGTACGAGTAGTCTTCAACAGCAAAGGTGGCAGATTCCAAATGTTGATATTGATCATAGTTGTACAAAGTATGGTTCTAGAAATGGGGTTTTTACAAGGGAATTGCATGCTGCATGTTCCAAAAGATCAGTTGCAAAAGTTAACCCTTCAGGGCAGAAACATCTAAAATCTGCTGTGAGCACCAATGAAGAACACATAAGAGCTACTCCTGCACTTCTTGATTCGATTTAGGAACATTGTACAAGGGTGGAAAATAATAGGATCCTTACTGAATTCAGCATGAGTATGCCTGTAGAAATATTAATACCATACAACCCTTCAAAGTATGTAATTTCTGAGGATTTTGATCATACAAATAACTATAATTCCTTAAAAGGGGAAGGAATAAATGTAAGTTGAAGGATGTTAGTCCAGCAGGGGGTTAGTATTTTTTTGGAGATGCATCTCAGGTGCATCAAAAACGTAGTTCAGTTGAAGGTTTTGAACAAAAGGCTAATATTAAAAATTTGCAGGCCATGTTAGTAGAAAGTGAATACTTTTGCTTGGGAAAAGCACACATGAAATTTCAAGAGATTGGGAAACATGCTTTGAATAAAATAGTTAAGGTTGCACATATTGAAGATGGTCTTCATAATTCTAAGTCAGGTGTTGAGTGAACAGTTGGGAGTGACTTGATGGATGCTAAAGAATGCATGGACGAAACTGGTGGTCATCCATTCATTCAAGAGGTTAGCTTCAATATCTCTCATAGCATGCAGTTAACTCCCACAGAACCTATTTGTCAAAATAAAAATGTTGTGGAAACCTCTACTGATGCTGTGGAAACCTCTGTTGATGTTCCTATTCAAATGGTATCTTAGCTAGGGATATTGTGTTGATGCAAGAAAGGAAGTAGGGTTGGGGTTTTCCCTAAGAAAACAATGGAAGCTAGGATTTCGGAGAAACTGTAGAGGAGCAAAGGGAGCACTTGTTCCAATCCTATTTTTATCAAATTATAAGCATTTTTATTATCGTATTTGTTTTTTATTGATCCATGGGGAGTTACCCAATAAAACACCAAACCCACGGTCACTTTAAGATGAGGAAAGAAAACCCAGCACAACTATTTCTATTATGCTCAAGTATTAGGAATGCCTTTACTGGAATAATCCCCACCACAATTGTTTTCTGTTAATATTGATCAAAATTAACATCTGCTGAAGCTTTCTTGAAGTTCCTATCCTAATTTTGATCATGTTCCCACCATTTAATACAAGTATCAAGAATGTAGCCATTCATCTAGATGTTTGGCTGTTGCAACAATATAGAAAATACAGGAACACTAGGATCGACGTAGTTTGGGAAAATATTAAGGAAAATGAGGAAATTAAACATAGAATTTGACATATTTTAAACCAAACCATTAGTTACCTGTACATGCTGATGTCCTCTATTTTAATTTTCCATTATTTACTCTTCTAAACTGCTCTTTGGGGTGGGGGAACATTAAATATTTAACCTGACTTAGATACAAATACTGCTACACATAGTGTTGGAACTTAAATACAAATATTGATACACATACTGCTGGAACTTAAATACAAATAATGCTACTACACATAATGCTGGAAATCCCTACAGCAACATACAGTAAACACAATTCAATTTCTTGTAGCACAACATTCTAAAATAAAACTGCAATTTCTAACACTCCCATCTATTAAGTCCAGTAAAAAACAGTTTAAACATAGCTAGGAAGTTTTGAAAGAAAGATAAACATGGACAGGTTCAAAATTAAACCAGTCTAACAGTGTTATGGAAAATGAAGAAACAACTCTAGTGATTTGAGAATCAAGCATAATGATTTATGCTCTTGATGGAAATGCAGGACACATAAAAGAACAAAAGTTTGAATGAAAATATAACAAGTGCAGCATATTATAGACAAATAGAAAATCAAAAGGATTTACAGAGACATACCTTTATCAGAAGTATTCAGTTTTGGCTTCCATTTTTCTTGCTGTTTGGACTTGTGTATTCTTGCTGCAACATCATTCCCCTTCATTGCTTGAAGTAATATGCTTGTGCCTGCTTGAATTTTTTCTAGAGACCGTTGACCTACATCATTCAAACTCTTGCTCTTGACAGAGCTCTATTTACTCTTTTTTGCATGATTCCTCAATGTCAAAACTAAATATCCATTCAATTGATGCTATGACCCATTTTGCTCCAAACCAAGCTAGGATTACTACATATCAGCGCTATGTACATCCACGAATTACAGTTACCCAGGATTTGTATGAACATAATTAGTCAAGCACATGCAAAAATATTATAAATGGACAAATAGAAGAAAACAATGAGGTTTAGACCTTCCTTAATTTATATACTCAGATATATAATACGATCAGACTTTGTCTCTTAGAAGACAAGTCACTAATGAAACAATGGACATACCTGAGAGATAGATAGATAGGTAGTTGTAGGGAAGACTGAGACAAATATAGACCACAAGGTCACGGATCAATACTGTCAACCTCAAACATATATAAAAAACAAAAAATCTATTTGCATTTGCAGTAGTTGTCGACCCAACAACTCTCCATCATTGAACAAGTATCAATTAGAAAATATTGAGAAGTTAAAATTAATTAGAATACATAGATGAAGACCCCGTGGAGACTAGCAGTTGTAACTTATTTGATTCTTAGATGAATGCTTTTAATCATCTAGGAAAACAATACTTTTTTGCACTAAATGAATTGACCAAACTTGTCTCATGGAGGTTAGCCATAATATTCATTCTTACACGACTCTGAAACGAACATTTGTTGATTATAAACTTTTAACTTCCAAATTTTCAAACTCTGCAAGCTCTATCATCACTTCCAAAATGTTTATCTTCAGTGATTTAGCTAAGAGTGATGGGAGCTCATGTTTATCATTTGTGCCATGAAGAAACATTAATTGCTAATAACGTAAGCAACTTACTGTAGACTTACAATTTTAATTAGGATCTGTTTCCAAAACATAATAAGAAAAGCTTTAGTTTGAAATTTTGATTATTGTCGTGCTTTGGGATCAGTATACATTTCAGATGTCAAAACTTAGTTTTAGAAAGAATGAAGTGATTTCCTTATCTACAAATAAATAACCTTACACATGTAGAAATTATTCACAAATGATGAAACTTGAATCAGTGGGCATAGTGCCACAACTGTTCTACCATGTCTAAGTTTTAGATCATAAATAATGTGTACAATGTACTTGCTCAGGGAAATTTCCATTAGTTTCAAACCTTCAACTTGAAACATTTCAGATTGTTTTTTCTTGGTAAGAAACTAAACACATGCTATTGTAATGTGCACGAATTGATGACATCTTTGTGCATGTGGTTATGAACATTCAACCATTAATGATCCAAGGAAGGTATCATTACAGGGTGCAAAGGTGGATGCTACTAACCCCCATGATTTATGCGTTGAACTTGGAACAGAAAGATCAACAGTATCTATGGAAAATAGTGGGTCTGGGATCCCATGATAGTCCATTCAACCACTGGATCGCACAGACAATTATTTGTCTTGGTTAGCTCAAGCGAGAGGCTTGGAACACCCACAAAATTGAAATATTGGAATAGGACCTAAGATAACGAGGGAATCGATGGAAAAAAGGGGGCCTGGGATTCCAATGCAATCCTCTCAATAACAGGATTTTACAAATGATTATAACTCATGGTTAGCTGGAGGCTTGGAACACCGAGAAAATTAAAATGTTGGAATATTACCTAGGAAGGTGTCTATCAAAAAGAGTGGGTCTTGGATTCCAGGATAGTCCACTGAACCATTGGGTCTTATAAATAGTTATATCTCATACTTAGCTGGAGGCATGGAACACCCAGAAAATGTAAATGTTGGAATAGAACCTAAGATACAGAAGGTATCTACTAAAAATAGTGGGTATGGGCTTCCAAGGCAGTCCATTCAATTACTGGGTCTTACAGACAATATTGGAGCCTTGCAACATCGAGAAAGCAGGAAACATGGAATAGGACCCAAGATAAGGAAGGCATATTTAAAAAAGAGTGGGTTTAGGATTCAAAGACTATCTAGTCAACTACTGGGTCTTAGAGACGGTTATATGTCATGGTTAGTTGAAGTCTTGGAACAAACATTTGATGGAAGTGTTCGAATAGGGGACCTTATATAAAGAAGGGTGGTGGATTTGTGACCTCTTCCATACAACGTACTCTTCCATATGTATACAACCCCTAAGCTTCACATGTCGGTATGGAATCTAGTTTTAGCAGTCCTTCCTTTTCCCATATGGGTTTGGGACCTCATTTAGAACATAGTCATGGTAAATAAACTAATCACTCAAATGTTCATGTGGAATGTATGCCTCCTACCATGGATGAAGAACAACTGATTAATATGTTCTCTTCTTTTGGTAGAGTAGTTGAAGCCAAAGTCATATGGGACCATGTGAATGGTTCAAGCAAAGGTTATGGTTTTGTAAAATTTGATGACATCCATTGTGTTGTTCAAGCTACTGCACGTATGAATGGTTACAAGTTGGAAGGAATCAAAATCTGATCAGAGCAACCAATCATTGGAAACGCTGAGACAAAAAACACGGTGGTGAATGCATCTAGAGGCACTTCTGATGATAATGTATATCAACTACAAGAATTCAATGTACAAGTGTAGCCTTTGATGAAGTTTAAAATTAAATAACATAAACAACAAAAGAAACATCATCACGCTCAACCTCATTAGTTTGTTAGAACAAGACCAAGACCCAAAACAAATGCATTCCCAATCCAATGGTTAATCAGTCCATAAATCATTGATCAATCTAAAGTGTGTGCTCCAAACCTGACATAGCAGTGGGGATTCTACCAACATTTCAGCATGGAAGTGGTGCACCATGATTATGCATCTACAACCCTTTACATGCCACATGGAAATCCTTCTTATCAGACACAATTGTCGATTGTGCAACCATGTAGGCTATCAGTGACACCATACCAAAACCCACTTCACATCCACTAAATCCAAAAAGACCCATTTCGCAACCACAACTAAGTTTCTACAAACATACATTGCAAAATTCTATCAAACCCTCCTAGAAAAACTCTCTCTCTCTAGTGTGAGTGCTAAGAATATTACTTTCGATGTTCTGAGGTTGAGGGAAATCATAAATGTGGCATGGCCTTTCTTCATGGCCTTTCTTCCCTTACCAAGTACAACAAAATATCCCAGGACTTCATGGCAATTACAGGTTGTAGGGAGAGTCTTAGAGGTCATTTACTTTTCTCTATGTTACTTGAGCACCTTTCTAGCCATCATTTGGGGCAAGATCAAAGGTGTGAAGGAGTAATGTTGGATTGGAGGAAGATGAATCAATGATTCTGAGAAACACCCACTTATGAAATAACACCTTACCTTTTTTGGAGGTACAAAGCATGACACATGGAAAACAAAAGGAGTTAATGAGCATAGGGGAGAAGTACCCTACTTGGAAGGGCCATGTGGCACTAAAATTGTACTTATCATGGTAAAAGGTCTAGTTAATGTTTTTCTAACCATGGGAACTTAGCAACCTCCCAACGGTATATCCAACAACCTGCAAGCTAGATATACCAATAACTTGTGACTTAACGGGTTCCAAAATGTCCAGAATCCTACAGGGGTGAGCCTCTATCCTAGGGGTCGCCTACCCTTCGAGTCTCATCACAAACGGCCAATAAGAAACCCTACCTCTACCGATTTTGGAAAGATCCACTTAATGTTGATCATCCTCTTAAGGGATGTGGCTAGGGAATGGTCCAAAGCAACGAATTGTTAATTCGTGGTATGGATAATCCATACCGAGAGAGCAAGAAATTCCCTAATGGAGGAGCTTCTACATACTTGAAGTTGTATTTCAAATTTGAAGAGGAATATTGGGGTAAATATAGACTGTAGATGGCATGTTTCTCATTTCTAGAGTCATAATTCAACTTTTAGATCCCTCGGGGTTGAGGACAAATTACTTGATGCATTTATACATATTATAAGGTGTATTTCACCTTTGAGGAGGGATTTGGAGTAAAAATATTTTATTCAAGGAATTTTCTACATTTTAATAAGAAATATCTTTGCTTGAGGAGACACCATGTGGAACTTTTGACATGGTCAAACTCTCGAATGAAGAATAAATGTGTGCTTTAATAGGATCTCACGAGTTAGACATATGAGAATTAGCAATGTGGACCTATTCAAGGAATTTTATCCAGTCATAAGGAAAAATAAAAAGGCAATGCTCCTCCTTATGAGGAATCTAGGGATTTCTAAAGAAATAGTATTCTATGGGAGAGTTGTTGGAGGTGAACACTATAAAAGGAGATCTTTCTTATCTGTTCAAGTCATGTTTGGAAGAGGGAATCATCTCATTCATACAATAGCTCAGACTTGGTCAACAAGGGTTTGGATCAGTTTGGTTCAGTTTAGATTAGTGGCAGCAGTCTTATACAACCATTCTCCTACAAGATCTTTCTTGGAATGTGTGCCCTAGATGCAATTTCAAATTGATGTAAAGTCTGCTTATTATCTGCTCATGTACAAACACGGTCATCTCATTTAGATGATGGATTATTAATTGTTTTGGGGTTTTATTCCTTAAAAGGTTTCCCTGTAAAATTTTTGTGTTCTTGTGCATAATTTGTGGATGATTGTTTATTTTTTGTTGTTGCTACATAACTCAGAATTCTAACTACTGCCGATATACTATACAAGTCTGATAGAAGTTAAACAACGAAGATTGTTACTGTTATTAAATTAAAATCCATATTAAAATTTAACAAAACATACCTTGTCAAGTGCCCGTTTGAACTGTGTTGTTGGAAGGATCTCATCATTTTAACCAAACTTCTGCAAAACTGTTAAGGTGGTTTCAAGTCATCGTTTTTCAATAAAAAGTGCACGGAGAAAAAGAAATCCTGTTGTTGGGCCCACTATATGCCAGTTAATTAAAAATTAACATGTAGAGTGCTAAACATAAATTATCAGCCCGAGGAAGTCTTTTATTTCAAAGCTATCGTGCAAGATCTATGCGAGCACAATTTCTACTTGACACTGTTATCTATTGGTATGAAATCAAAATTCATTATAAACTAGATCACACCTTCTTGAAAAGAAAACAAAGCCTAATCCTATTTGTAGACCCAAACTGTAAATCTAATCACTCTTCAACATAATCATTTCTTATGAAACAAGATCTAATTGCATACATCTAAAAGAAGTGCTATGTTGGCCAATGATCTATCAAATGAATTAACAACACAACGACTATGACAAATCTAATGAATGAAAGCATACAACTATGATAAGATTAATGAATGAAAGCATGAATGGAATAATAAGCAAATCTAACAATAACACACCTACAATAAACACTACCAGCATCTGCTCAGGGAAGAGGGCCCTTTCTCCACTGAGCAAATATGGATCTCCATAATAAAGTTCTACAACTCCAGAATTAAGAAACTGCCATCATGTATTATCATAATGAATGATTACAATAGATCTGGATCAAATCCTACATCATAACATTGTTTTTTATCCTCTCCCCTCTCAATGAGATTGATTACATATTTATACATAAAATTATCTCATGGAAATGAGTAACTGAACCCCCAACTTGTGATCTGTAACAGCTGAAACACAGCCATAACTGCTGGCAACTTTGGAACCGGCCGCAACAATAAATATGGAAAATACCCTCTCGAAGAACCATATGTATATCGCAAACCATCACTTTGTTTGGAAATTTCCTTACAAGTCAGGTAAATGAGGATGTTATACACAAAACCCATGTCTCAAAGTTTTGAGATTCATTTCCATCTGCCCGCAAATTGAGATGCGAATCAAGGTGTTCTTATGTGGCATGCATTTTTGGTTAAGACTATAACAGCTGGCTATGAGCATCTTGTACGTGACAAATCACTCCACGAACCATTATTAGTAAAATTATGCATAATAGTCTTCAATTCATCAAAGATAAAGGAAAATAATCATTATTAACCACTTAAAACATCAATGGAAGTAGTATGCTGCTTTACGTATAGTTACAACAAATGGATAGAAAATGGAATGAAAAATGGGCGTTAATGGGAAGAAAATGGATGAAATATATGTCGATAAGTGGTGGAAAAATGGACAATTCCAGGGCCCAACATCTCCACCAAACTGAACTTGTTGCATGCCCTCATGCAACCCAATACCTGTGTAGCATCCAACTAGAAGAACTCATTCACTTGTTCCTTCATTTTACCATTCGCACAATTGCAACCAAAAGAAATGGAGAGTTTAATAGAAATTAACAGAGACATTGCTTACCAGAGGATTTAGTAGAAAATTTGGCGGAGTCGCAACTCCTTAGCAGAGGATTTAATAGAAATTTGGAGGAGTCACAGCTTATTTTTAGTGGAGATTTTGGCGAAGGTTTTAGTGAATATTTTGGTGGAGTCGCAGCCCAAATAGCGCTAAATTTAGCGACGAATTTGGCGGAATCGCAGCCCAAATAGCGCTAAATTTAGCGACGAATTTGGTGGAGTCGTAGCCCAAAGATCGCTAAATTTAGTGAAGCACTTGGTGAAGATTTTGGCAAAGTCACAGCCCAAAGAGCGCTAAATTTAGCAGAGAATTTGGTGGACTCGCAGCTGCCTAAAATGAAAAAAGAGACAAAGGCCAATATTTTAAAATGTTGCAGCCGCACAGAATGGGAAAAGGGAAATATTTTACGGTGTTGCAGCCGCACGGAACGGGAAAAATGAAATATTTTACGGTGTTGCAGTTGCATGGAACAGGAAAAGGCCAATATTTTATGGTGTTGCAGCCATAAAGAACGAGAAAATGAAAGGTTTTACGTAGATTAGCAGCTGCACGGAACGAGAAAAGGGAAATATTTTACGGTGTTGCAGCCTTTTGAACAGAAAAATTCCGAAGTCATTTTTTCCTAAACAACGAACTGAGTTCGGCTGAAATTTTTTAGTAAGATTTATATTAGTCGAATGCACCTACACACCAAAAATTAGAGATATCCACCTCATGGATTTTGCGAAAAATGCAAATTGGTTGTAGGTGTTTATGGTGATTTTCTTGAAAAAAGTACATTGGATTGGGATGAAAATTACCATATTTTTCATCTTTGTATTATGCACTTCCTATCCAAATATCATGAGAATCTAACTTACCAATTGCAAGATATGCCCATTTCAATTTTTACACTTTTGTAGATGAACATGAATAAAAATGTGTTGCAACTGAACTTCATGAACCAATTTTTCACAAAATACAAACTGGGTTGGGCTGAATTTTTTTAAGAAAGTAACTACCATTCTAATTCATCTCCACACCAAAAATTAGAGAAACCCAGATCACGGATTTCGAGAAAAATGCAAATTGGTTATAGGTGATGATGGTCATTTTCTCAAAAACCATGCACTGGATTGAGCTGAAACTGACCATGTTTGTTCTTAATGATGTTATTCATTCCTTGTCCAAATTTCATGAGGATCCAACTTACCAATTGCAAGATATGCCCATTTCAAATTCTGCACTTTTGTAGATGAATATGAATAAAAATGTGTTGCAGCTGAACTTCATGAACCAATATTTCACAAAATACAAACTACGTTGGGCCGAAATTTTGCAAGAAAGTAACTACTATTCTAATGCATCTCCACACCAAAAATTAGAAAAACTCACATCACAGATTTCGAGAAAAATGCAAATTGGTTGTAGGTGATGATGGTCAATTTCTCAAAAATCGTGCACTGGATTGAGCTAAAACTTTCCATGTTTGTTCTGCATAATGTTATGCATTCCCTGTCCAAATTTCATGAGGATCCAATGTGTGGTTTGTGAGATATGATCAATTCAAATTCAGCATTTTATGTGAGGAACAATATGCATGAGAAATATGAATGTGAATGGAAATCCAGCAAGCATAATAGATCCTCCCCCAAACTAAATAATTTTTCATGTCCTCATAGAAAGTAGGAGTTGTTATCTTAGTTGTAAAGTATCCATCTCCCCCAAACTTAACATGTTGTCATTCTCTGATGCCTTGGAAGATACAAACCAATATATGCAGCATTCAATGATTCTAAAATTTTCACAAACATTTTCATCTTTAACAACTAACCCATTTCTCAAATCAGCTCACTAAAAGTATGCAATGACTATTATAGCTCAAAGATCAACCAAACATGGAATAATCAACCTTGTCCCTGGTTTCCAAAAATGCCTTAAATTTGCTGGTCGAAATGTATCAGGGCTGCTACAGGTTGTTGTATTCCATCTTTGTTTCAATATGTTGTTATAGGAGAGCTCACAAGAATAAGATACTTGCTGCCAGCAGGGGTACCATTGTTCAATGCTACTCAAATTCTTCTCCCCAATTGTCATGCCTTCTTCAAAATGTTGTTGTGGGTGTCTTTAATTCTGAGTCGAGAAACCAGATGATTATATGTTGAGGAAGATTATGAAAATTGACTCAAATTGTTACACTTGTAATCTTGGAATAGGCATTAATGTTATTGATTGGGGTGTTGAAAATAGTAAAAAGAGAAATAGTGCAAATAGAGCCTTTATTCATTAGCACTCTTATCCTATATTCATCTCAACTTATTGCCATCAAATTTCCATGCCTTAAACAAACATAAACAATATCCGAACATCCCTCCATATTTTATGAGCATAAATACCATTGCCAAATACCAACAAACCCCAATCATTCAGGAAGAGAACATCTTGCATTAGAGAGAATTTGAGGTAAAAAATGGGCCTCCTAAGAGATGTACTACAAAAATATAAGATATATTAAAATATTATGAGTTAAGAGTTTTATGGGGTAGGTATATATGACAGCTCACCTCCTACACTACTTTTTATGCACAATATAAATAACCATGGTTCAGTTACTTTTCTAAATTGACTGNTAAATACAATTGAGTGAATATATAATTTAAAATTAAAAAAACATGAAAATGACAATAATATTATTTTATGAGAAAGTGAATTGTGAGTACTTTACTTGAAAATAACAATATATTATTTTATGAGAAAGTGTGAAATGACTTTTATTGTGATTACTTCACTTTATGACTTAAAAGTACTTGTACCACTACCTTGGTTAACTATGGATTTTCATTTACCATAGAAAATATGACAAATAAGCATTCTTAACTCATGCAATGCCACCTCAACCATGGGGGATGATGTCATCTACTAGAATGTAATTGGTTGATTTTTATAGTACATTTTGGTCCTTTTGAGGCCCATTTTTGACCTCAAATTCTCTCTAATAATAGCAGCAACAAGTGTCCTTTACATACTCCATTATAGATATCAAATGCTATGTCAATGGATTGCAACTTGACTTCCAATTGAAGGTAACTTGGAAACTTGCAACAATTGTGTAGAAGTGAACCAATGCATGCATTAATCAATCATGAATCCAATAAACTGAATGCATTGCATGCCTTCATTTCACACTAATTCTTCAATAAAAATTTTGATCAATTTCTTACTGTTGGTTCTTGTGTGGTAGCAACAAGACTTCTTTTCTTACTGCTGGTTCTTGTGTGGCAACAGCAAGACTTCCTATTATTTGTTCTTGTGTGACAACAATAAGGTATCCTTTGATTATTTTCATGCTTGGTCAGTTGGGTTGGTGAGATGTTGGGTAGGACTTTGAAGTGGATGTGCATGAATGATGAAGTGTTAGAATTGAGTGGGAAAGGATGGGAATGGATGGACATAAAATGCTATATAGAAAATGGAAATGGCTAATTCTTAGTGATTCTTCATGACATTTCCCTAAATCTTTAATAAATAAAAAACTCATGCTATTTTACCTCAAATTTTACCTCCATGGAAGCCTTCGTTGACATGAATGGACTGGTGTATGTTGGAGCTATATAGGCTGATCTGATGCTGAGATAGATGTATATGAGAGTTGAAACTGGATGAGGCTGAATTTGATCCATGATGTTGTGCTCGTTGAATGTAAGAATAACTGCTGATACAATTGATGAGGAGAAATTCTACCACAAAAGTAGAAAGCTCCTTTCTTTATTCTGAAAATCAACTGCTGGAATGAAAATGGAAATTAATTGCAAAACTAGTGAAACAAATGATGCTACAAGTCACTGATGAAACCATTATATCACATAATCTTCAAGTACTACAGACTGAGGTACAATTCTTACCATGCGAATGAATGTGCTGAAGTCGAGCATGGAAATAAATCATTGGATTACCGGCCATTAATGTATGCCGTTAAGCAATGTGAAGCAACTCACCTTTGATGACAATGAGCTCTAAAGTAGCTTAGTGCATCTTGACAGATACTAATGGATGTGCTGGAGTCGAGTTACCTGCAATATTTGTCAATCAAAAGGCATTGATGAATCCCCATGATTAACAACAAGGAAATCTGTCATTGATTCATGCAGATACTATGGCACTATAAAACTCTAATCTCGATCCCAGATGATGTGTCAGAGTCGATGGGACAATACCATTGGAAGGTGGACCTTTATGAATTCCACATCATCCAATACAAGTACAAAATAAATGATTGTGAAGAATCATAGTGAAAAATAGAACCAACATGAAACTCAGAAGTGGAAAGTATATGTGAAGTCATGATGTAGTAGTGATGGAAAATAAAATAGTTAAGGTGACTACATAAGCAATGGAAAATGGGACTTCAACATGAATGGATTTTTAGGGTTTTTAAATGAGGAGGGTGAATGAATCTACCATAGTGCAATTGGCTTCTCGAGGGGTTTCTTTCGGCAACAATTGGTATGACAGGTGTCTAAAAAGGATTCTTGGCATGTAGCAATGAGACTTGGCTTCGGAAGCATTGGACTCTGTATGGTTTTCACATCAATCTCTCCATTTTTTTCTATGTGCTCAATCCATTTTCAAATTGATAAAAAGTCTTCAAGAGTCACTCGTGCATGCATTGACCTTCTTCTTCCAAGGACCTGCAAAAACCTAACACTTGCCTGCAATAAAACATGAGATGATGGAAGAAGAGAGGTGATTGGTCTCTCTTCACCCAACACTTATGAAAAAAAAACAATAAGCAATTAATTATAAAACAAATCCAAAGAAAAATGAACAAGGCAAAATCCATTTTATACCTGTGGGAGAGCAATGTCCATCTAGACTCACCAACGGTATTCTGATCATAGCTTCTTCGTTCCTTGTCCAATTTGAGTGATTCAAAATCCAAATGAAAGTATATTTATAGTTATATTTATCTTAGAAATAGTTTTTTAAAATTCTTTGTAATGATATTCCAAATCACTCAGTAACATCCTGCATGACAAGGTGTTTTCTCAAATTCTGGACTAGACCAACAGTCACGGTTTTAGGCTTAAATTTTTTGTTTGATAACGGATTGATGTGATTCTAAGTGGATATGAAATTATAATCATGTAGGTATCTCCATTAGAAACATGTTTTTAATCCAATAAGAATTGATGGGTCAAATAATCCAATGAACATTCTAGGAAACCAAATTTTAGGAATGCTGATTTGTGATAGGCATTGGGTATTTTGGTCATAAAATTTGCATACGCTATCAAAATGGAGTGATTCAAATTGATTTTTAAACTATATTCATATGAAAATATACCAAGTAAAACTGAATGTCTAATAAAGCATCCAAAAAACTGACTGTCTCAGCTCTGTTCCTAAGCTGCCTGCTTGACACCCCGTTAGTATTTTGGCCATAAGTTTTTCGTTTCATACCCAATATTAAAAATTCGAATTGTTTTGGAAACTAGATTCAAAGGGATATGTGGGGTGTAAATAGATTTTAAAAATAAGTCCATTTGGTCTCCCAAAAATGGACTGTCCTGACTGTGTTTCAGTAATATTTTCAAGCCAAAATGTCACCAAAAATTTAATAAATGAAATTTGACCCCCAAAAAGTGACCAAAATAGGTGTGAATGTTTTTAATGATATAAATTTAAATATAATACACACCCATACCAAAAATTTCAAGCATTGAGCACCTATATTGACTTACACACTCTGTTGCAGCCGCAGCTGCAACTCTTAAAAAATGACATAATGTTGAAATAAATCATGTGTATTTTTATGGATGTGTTGTATATAAACAAAACCAAATAAATGCCATGATTTACAATACACACATGTATCAAACTTATAAATTCTCACCTACAGTACAGTCACAGCTAGGTGTTGCAGCTCATTGTCATAGCTTGGTGTTGCAGCTCACTGTCACAGCTGGGTGTTGTAGCTCACTGTCATAGCTGGGTGTTGCAGCTCATTGTCATAACTGGGTGTTGTAGCTAAAAAATTCATGCCAAAGTTCAATCTTGAAGGGTTCCATAATCATTGGCTCATTTTCCTGTGGATCCTTCATTCACCTTCCCTAATTACTATAATTTTGTTTTTCAGGAATTTTTTTTTTTTGTAACAAATAGAGACAAATTAAATTTTGAACATTGCAGACAAAAAAATGATTTAAGAATTTTTCTCAAATAGTCAACAAGTCCAAAACATTCTTGAAAACATCTCATACTCATTCCTTATCTTTCTACTTTCTGATCTTCTAGATCGCAACAAGGCGCAGGAAGATGGCATACTTATTCAAAAATAAAAAAACTTAAACAAACAAAAGCATTGTTTTATTCTGTTCTATCCTACCCTATTCTACTTGGAAATTTAAAAATTGTTCAAATGTATGCATATTTCCAATGGAGCCACTTTCGAAGAAGTGATTCAAGAAGGCTCATACTCCCAATAGAAAAATATAACTTTATGAATGCTAGGATATGAGAGATCAACTTCCCTTGAAATGATGGTGCCAAGAATTGGTGAAGTATGGAATGATGCTGCAGACCGATGACAGATTGAAACCAAGCTTCAATATAGTCTTTTTTCCCTTGAATTCTCATGGATGTTAGACCATGAATCTCTTTAGTAAACTGATCTTCCTCAATGCACAAGAGATTCTGTCAAACCCCAAAATTTTGAAAAATTTTAAACTTTCTAAAATAGTATATTATCACATTAAATGCAGTCATTAATTGTTTGATTAGTTTATGCTACTTGAATTTAACTGAATGATCTTTTGATTATACTCCACTTTAAAGAGCAGTTTCTTTTCAGTTACTGATTGTTTTTCTGTTTGCGACACAAGGTGGGTTTGTCGTGAAGGACTGGGCTTACTTAGCTTTCAAGCTAACGTAGTAGTTTCCTTCTATTACAGGTATACAGGTAAGAAGTATGGTTCGATGCTAACAAGTCTCAGAAGTTTTCAATACGAATTGCTGCATACCAATTGATTAGTAAAAGTATATACATGCTAGTCAGAAATACCATGCTTTTCGAGGTATCATTCTTACTAAATTTTCCTTTGAGACTTAATACTAAAGAATTGAATTCTACACATAGAGATGGTAAAGAACTACTCTATATAGTAACATTCAGTTTAATAAGTCTACAAGTACGAAAATTATTAAATGTCATACTGAGGATAAATATAAGAATGTAATAATCATTTCTTTACTTAACAGCTAGCATGGTAGAAAGATCACAACGTCACAAGTTTACTTCTATTAGTCAAAGATACGGTAATATTCCAAGTTTAGATTGCATCCTATTCATATTTTCAACTGATAAAATATTACTAATATCGATCCTTAAATTTTCTTACTTAATCATTTATGAGTTATGGTTTGAAACAAGTATTCCTTTAATAGTTTAAGAGTATGCATTCTTTTAGAACACTAAACTCATTCCAAGAGTATCATTTGGATGGAAACCAAACACTGCTAGAATCAGTCCTAAACTTATCATATTTGATCCCTTTATGAAGTCTCAACACTACATTGACAAAAAAAGAAGGTAAAGAGAATAATCAAGTTATCTATCATACCTTAACTTATGAATTCTTTTATAAATCTTGAGTTTGGAGAGTGACAAAGTCTATTTGTCACCAAAGGATGTTATGACTATAACAAGGAAGAGTTATCTTTCTATCCTTAAGTATCTAAATTATGTACTAGAGCAAACCAAATCAAATTATGAATAACATAATAGAAATACCATTAATTATATACTCTTCAAAGAGTAGTTATGTTTCTTACCTTCTTTTGAAATACCAAATAGTTGGCATTAAAGTTGTGGGCTATAACAACTAAACTATAACCATAATCTATTATTCTATAATCCCTTGGTAACATAAACAAATATCTATGCTTATGTAAACGATGCTATATAATAAACAATATGTAACATGCAAGGTTTAAAAACATTGGACTAATGTGCGTGGTTGACAATATGATGTAGGTTATACTAAGGTATAAAAATTCTTATTGAACCTTCCAGCGATGATTTGGTTGGGAAACAATCAACGGTCGTGAACTTTAGAATGATAACCGCTGCAGCAAATTATTTAAAGTGCTACGTGGTCGCTTAGTGGCCATGCATTGGCATTATATAGTTGATGAATTAACCCTAACTAGCCATTTCTCTTTTTCCCTCGGGCTTTTGGCCGCTATGCAACTCTTCTAGACCATTTTGCTGTTGGGTTGTCCACCATTTGTCCTCCTGCTGCTTCAGCTCCTCGTGAGCTTAGCTACTACGTTGTGAGGGTGATTGGAGTGTTTCATATCCTTGATGTTTGCTTCTGCAATACTACCATTGTTTGGCTTGTTTCGGGTCGATCACAGTCCTACCTTTCTCTGTTCCCGTGAGAATGATTATCCCTTCAAAATAGTGTGGCTTGGGCTACCTGCTGGCTGTGTGATGACTGAAAGAAAGAATGTTGCAGTTGTAGGGTTTTATCCTCTCCATCGATTCGCTGGGGTTTCCTTTTCTGTTAGAGGTTGAGAACGTTAACTCCATTACTTCCCCGTCTACTGGCAGGTTCCTTGTTCAAGCTGGCCGTGGCATCGTTGTAAAGGGGTTAACAACTGATAAGGTAACTACTACCTCGTTATTTTTTTATGTTACAGCAATATATAATTATTAATATATTTCTTTTGGACTACAACAATCGCTGACAGTCGGTTGTGTACTGGTTTGCAGGTGAACCTGCTACTCTTCTTTGCTTACAAGGGAGAAAGGGTTACGGCATTACGGCCTCGGTAAGCCTTGGTCTCTCCATGTCTTGTCAACTTTGTGTGAAACCTTAAGAGATTGCGCTGGGTTGGTTGTTGTGGCCCTTTGTTGACCTCCATGGATTTTGGGTTGTTTGTTTTTAATGTTTAACATTTATGGGTAAAAACCCTAGCTCTTATACAGAGCTCTCCGGCTACGGCTGTGAGTGTAAGACTTTGTTTGTAAATATTGGTATGTTTATATAAAGAACAAGGAACAGGCTATAATCCTCTGTGCAAGTTTTTGTTACTACTTCGAGTATTATTGTTGCACTAGCTTTTATATGCAGTCTATATACTTGTGCATAATGTGAAGATTTGGGTGTTTACCCTGGGTTATTATACCCGTAACTATTTACTGCAATTTCTTCTACAATTCTTTCCTTGCTTACATTATAGAACATTCAAATGCTTATTATGTTTAGTTCTTTTTAATTTTCTATATATAACTGTAAGTAGAACAGTGTTAGTTTTACCCTTAACTAGCTTACTTGAGATTTATAGGGTTTAACCCTAGATGGTGGTGAAGAATAAATAGTACTGTTTTGCTTCTTTTAAATAAAATTTAAGTAAGAAGAAATCTGTCACATTAGGTTACTGATGAAGTTTAAAACACTTAAGCTCGACTACCGAGCATCCTGCATTGATAACATTTGATTTGCAAACTGAAGATTATGTGTTATTATCAGCTTATAATTTTAATCTTCTTATTAATGAGAATATTGTATATGTTATATAGTTTGTACCCTAATAACAATATAGGGTTTTATATATTTTATTTATTTAATTATCTTGGAACTGTCAGTAAAATTTCATTTTTAACTTAGATACTTATTTCAAGATTTACTTACCCGGTATCAAGATACTCTCTATATTAAGAATAACAAGTTCTTATAATGCATAAATAATTTACTACAAACTGTCTGTATTAACACATAGTACTTACTAATACATAGTAGTCTTCTTGCCTTTATTGCAATACTGAAATCTCCTTATGAATGAGTAAAAGTTTTTACTTCTACACAGTTTTACCTTTGAAAGAAAATAAGATTAGGAACTGTTAAATTACCTGCAATTCGAACAGTAAGTTCGATTCTGGGAAAATATAGTAATAATAATTCTATCTTAATTAAAAAGCAAAATATAAAGAATACTTTACTATTTTTATAATGTTTATATTATCTATCTGACAATTCTGTAACTTTTATATAAATCCCTTAGTTTATTTTATATTACTTGGAAATAGTATTTATATTTGATTCTTCTGTATTTTACTATACTATTTACATTCTACTGTAACTAGTTTATTCTCTAAATAAAAAAAATGTTTACTTACAACTGTGCTGTAAGTACAAATGTTAACATGCTAGTATTCGATAAATAAAAGAATGTTATTTCTGTATCTTGTTCTTACCTTGAGTTAACTTCTTGAAGTAAAAGAATCTGAACACCAGGAAGGAAACTTTATAGTAATAGTATAAATTCTAATCTAATTTCTACTATCTTTCCTTTAAAATAGATTTTACTGAAACAAATAAAATACAGTAATAAAAGGTGGTTTTAAGTCTATGAGAAAATAACATATGCATTTGTAAAACATTAGTAGTTACTGGAAGTAAAATAGGAAACTCGGTTCAAAAGGATAATACTTCACAATACCGAGGTACTGTGCTGGAGTATGATCTGGTGATACCAGATGTGGAAAAACACAGTAACTATTAACAGATTTCACCACTGATATTCTGAGATACTAACTTTACTGAAACTAACTAACTCCTCTGACATATAAAATAAACATAACATGCATTCATTCATACTCAGTAACATAAGAAATAAGTGACAGAACCTGTTTAAGCTGTGGACAACAACAGCAATGGGAGGCCATTCCTCCCTACCAACTCCTGGAGAGCCCTCAGACAGCGACTTCTCAGGACCCCCGAGCTTGCTTTGGTCTCCCTGGCTAGAACTAGGTGCAGCAATGTCAGATACTAGTCCTCAACTCAGTATGAATCCTGAACTTATCAGCAAGTTCTCCTAGCTAAAAGTTGTAAATAAAATCAAGTTACTGCAGCAATCCACTCAGAACACTTCCTTACTGTTTTTCCCTCTTTCCTCAATGAAGTTCCTGAATAACATTCACCTCAATGAATTCTCTCTGGAATAAAATATGAGCAGCCTCAGCTCTCTTCATTGAGTACTTTTAAAAGATTTCCTATGTCTTTGTTGGGTTAACTGTCATTTAATGAGCCACCTGCTCTAATTCCACTTTCTTGGGGAATCATGACCCCAAATATAGGGAAGTTGCCACCTGCAACTTAGGAAGTGTTTGAGGATGCTGCCGCTTGTCTTTTGCCTTTCCACCTAGTTCCATCCACCAGTTTGACCAGTAACCTCTTTTAACAGCTCTCCCATGCTGTTGTCTCCATAATTTATTTATTAATAATAAAATATTCTGAATTACACTCAATTATTGTTGACTCTGCTGAGTCATCAATCCCTACTTAGGATTAATTTTAACATAATGTCTCAAAAATATAATAAAACAATTTACATATTTTACAAAATTGGGGTATGTGACAGATTCAGATCTAATGATGTAAAGGATGTTTCAATATTTGGTTCCAATGTTCGTTCGTCATCAAATGTTACATGTGGCATGTTGATATTGTATGTTTCCTTATGAGGAATAAAAGAAACTCCATCTGCAAATCTTGGATTTAAAACATGTTCAGGCCTCGTATGGATTTGCTGCAACAACGCATAGTCTTTTTGCAGCGGTGTAGGTGAGGTAGAACAAGAGGGAAATGTAGGAAGATTTTGCATTTCAACACTATAATCATACTGTACTGCTTTATTATGGTTAGGGTGGAAGGTGGATTGGACAGGAAATTGTGTTGGATACCAAGGAATTTGATGAGAAAATAGATGTGGCTGATTTAGATGATTGGTTTGTGAGGTTGATATTGAAGGACCAAGTTGTGTTGCAGCATGAGGGAGAGTGGCCATGTGATCATAAGATAGGCCATTCCAACCTTGTGGATAAGGTAGTTAAGATTTAAATTGAGGCTGCCACAGCTGCCATGGTGGAAGAGTATTCAATGATTGAGTATGAGAGTAAGGAAATGGAGGGATAGAATTTTGAACCATACATGTAGGCCACGGTTGCCATGACTGTTGCAATGAGTTGGTTGCAACTCCTAGATCTCTTTGATATGTTTCTTCCATCCTTGGTAAGGAGGGACAATGATCTATGGAATGATTCAAGTCGCATGTGCCAAAAATTGTGGAACTATCCAGAGGACAATCCATTGCAAGATGTTTCTTCTGACACCGAGGGAAAACTATTTCTTCAAATTCCTCATGCTTTTCCTTAACCTGCAAAACAAACAATTCTGAATTTAGTGAATCATTGATATCACCATTACAATTTTCAAATAAATTACTGATTTCAGCTCGTAAAAATCTTGTTTTTGTAGTAGATTTCAAAAATAGAGATAAAAGTTCCTTAGAATTCTTACCGGTCTTGAAGTTTCCTCTTGAATACCTTCTACATAACTCACAAATATCATCATATTCTAACTGAAATACATTACCTGTTCCCATCACATTTAATATTTCTAAATATTTAGCTTGGATTCCCTTGAGTAGAAGTGTTTTTAAGGTCTCCTTCCCCAGTTTCCTTTGTTTGGATCTTTGGAGGTTATATTAAAAATGTTCTATGTATTCCTCCAGACTCTTTTCTTCTCCTTGTGTCATTTTGAAGATGTCTTCATTGACCCTGCAATAATCTTGGTACCTTTTCAAGAATACATGTTTCATGTCTTCCCAAGTTTGTATACAATTCCCACCGAGGCTCATGAACCATCAGAGGGTTGTTCCTTTTAGAGTAAGGGGAAACACATTCAACTTTTGATCATTAGCACAATAACCACATCCTTTACAAAGTACTTAGAATTGAAATAAAAATACATCAGCGTCTTCATTTTCCAAACCATGAAAATTTGGTAGAACATGTGGGGGGATGCTTTTCATTAGCGCCACTCTTCCTGAATCTCTGATGGGAAATTCGAAGGTAACAACTTCTCCATATTTCTCACCTACCATCTCTTCATTAGATTCTTCATGTGCTATCTTGAGTCTCCTCCTTTGAGTGTTCCTGTCAACTTGTTAGTAGAATGGGTGATGCTTACAACACCACTAAGGGTAATGATAAGAATTATGCTCGAAAGATTGAAAATGAAATAAAACTAAATGTAAAGATGAAAAATTCACACTCAAAATAAATTCAATAAACTGAAATGTAATCATGCAACCTACATGCCCTATTTTAACAATGCATCTACAAAATAATGTCAGATGTACTTTTGCACCATTGATAACTTCCCCAGCAATGGCACCAAAATGTTGGGCCCACTATATGCCAGTTAATTAAAACTTAACATGCAGAGTGCTAAACATAAATTATCAACCTGAGGAAGTATTTTATTTCAAAGCTATCGTGTAATATCTATGTGAGCACAATTTCTACCTGACACTGTTATCTATTGGTATGAAATCAAAACTCATTATAAACTAGATCACACCTTCTTGAAAAGAAAACAAAGCCTAACCCTATTCGTAGACCCAAACTGTAAATCTAATCACACTTCAACAAAATCATTTCTTATGAAACAATATCTAATTGCATAAATCTAAAAGAAGTGCTATGTTGGCCAACGATCTATCTAATGAATTAACAACACAACGACTATGACAAATATAATGAATGAAAGCATACAACTATGAGGAGCTTAATGAATGAAAGCATGAACGAAATAATAAGTAAATCTAAACAATAACACACCTACAATCAACACTACCAGCATCTACTCAGGGAAGAGGTCCCTTCCTCCACTGAGCAGAGCTGGATCTCCATAATGAAAGTCTACAACTCTAGAATTAAGAAACTGCCAACATGCATTATCATAATGAATGATTACAATAGATATGGATCAAATCCTACATCATAACATTGTTTTATTTCCTCTCCCCTCTCAATGTTGATTACATATTTATACATAAAATTATCTCATGGAAATGAGGAACTGAACCCCCAACTTGTGATTTGTAATAGCTGAAACGTGGCTGTAACTGCTGGCAACTTTGGAACCGGCTGCAACAGTAAATATGAAAAATTCCCTCTTGAAGAACCATTTGTATATCGCAAACTGTTGCTTTGTTTGGTAAATTCCTTCATGATTTAGGTAAATGAGGATGTTACGCACAAAACCCATGTCTCAGATTGTTGAGATTCGTTTCCATCTTCCTGCAAATCGAGACACAAATCAAGGTGTTCTTATGTGGCGTGCATTTTTTGGTTAAGGCTGTAACAGCTGGCTATGAGGGTCCTGTACATGACAAATCACTCCACAAATCCTCATTAGTAAAATTATGCATAATAGTCTTCAATTCATCAAAGATAAAGGAAAATAATCATTATTAACCACTTAAAACATCAATGAAAGTAGTATGATGTTTTACACACAGTTACAACAAATGGATGGAAAATGGAATGAAAAATGGGCGATAATGGGAAGAAAATGGATGAAATATATGTCGATAAGTGCTGGAAAAATGGACAATTCTAGGGCCCAACACCTGTCAATGTGAGGCTGTGTTCATTGACACATTCTGGAATTTTTTTTGAAACAACCTTCTTCACCCCAACAATTTCTGAAGGATGTAGAGGAGCATTAAAGCATTTAACCTGCTCAAAAACAAGATCAGATGCACTTAATGAGATCCTATCCTAAATATGATTAATTCTCAATGCTACTTGGCTTCCAAAATTTTTCCATAATCAACATAAATTTTCACAAAAGAGATTGCATATTTTAAATATAAAGATTTATGTTGATTTTTATTTAGTTATAATGGCATAAACCATAAAAACCTCATAAATTTACATACCATTATTAACCAGTCCACTATATCTTGTCTCAATTTTGCATAGATTATGACAACTTGTACAGTAGTTAACTAAAATGGTTTTATGTACATTGGTATCTGCACAAAATTGGTAAGCATGAATTCAGAAGAAGACAGAAGAAGCTATTAAACACAACAATAATGCAAAGATGGCAGGTTTTAATGGAATAATATAGTTAACACACCTTGGATTCAAGTTTTTGTTACCAAAACTGTCCCTTTTGCAACTCTACTGAGTGGGAGCTTGTGAACTTTTCCCTTCCAGAAATTCATCTGTTGGATTTAGATACAAGGGAAGTGCCACATTTATTAAATGGGTAAGCTTTACATTCCAATAATCAGGAATATTTTTTGGGAGGAAAAGTAGAACACAAAATTTTCAAGGAATTTGATAATTAGCTAAGTTTCTTATCCATTGTGAATAGTGGCCTCATTTCATTGCTTAATAATAGCTCAACCAGTATGCAAGCTTGCATAGTATTGTCTTTATTATGAATTTCATGTCACATTAAGTATTTTATAGTAAAGCAAAAATAGACAACTATAAACACATAAGAACATAGGAAACAACTACTAAGATGTAACTCTGTAAAATCTAATTGAAATTGACTCGTTGGACTGCTAAAAACTGGAGAAACAATAGAGAGAATTCCAGATCATAATTCTAGGTTGGAAGATTTATGGATTGCTAAAAGCTGGAGAAACAACAGAGATAATTCGAGATCATAATTCTAGGTTGGAAGATTTATGTTTCGTTAATAATTTATACTTCACTTAAGAAACTAATAAAACAAAATTTTAGAACCTAAAATTACACCAATACACCAAAATAACTGTTAAAAGACTCAAGCTGGAAAATGCTTAATTCAAAGTTCTTCATAGAAAAAGGCATGCTACATTTACAAGTTGAGATAAAACAACAAGTAGCATCATTAGAAACTACATAGATTGGAATGCATGTTCCTCTGCATAGCACT
>LPNX011179949.1:56955-94126 GCA_001517045.1 Pseudotsuga menziesii | reverse complement strand
TATATATATATATATATATTAATGTGCATACATATGAATCCTGGCCATTAATACAAAAATATGCAAATTTTTTCATATATATAGAAAATATGGGTGCAAATATCCAAAGTAGCACCAAGTGCAATACATCTCTGAGGTTCTGAACCAAAGTACATTAACAAAGAGGATCCAAAGTACATCAACAAAGTTTTATTTTCTAGTTTAAAAAAAAAATGAGTTTCCTGAGTCCCCAGTCTAGACCGGCCGGTTCGAGCGGTTTTGATCGGTTCAGCCGGTTTTGGCCGGTTCTATACCCGGTCTGGAAAAAAATCTGGTTTTTTGAAATTTTTTTGCTATCCGGACCGGCCAACCCTGTAAACCGGTCAGACCGGCCAGTTTTGCCTGTTCCGGTTTGGTTCCGATAACACTAATACAGATCACCATACACACTCAGGAAATTTGTGAGCAACCTGTTAGTGAGTAATTCTGGAAATCTGTGCAGTGGGAAGGGCGCTTTTCCTTGTCAAGCTCAGCTATTATATAAATAAAGTGCCCACTACTTCACTGATCAGTTGGCTGGGAATTTGTGGAAGGCAGCAACTCCTTCAAGGGATAATCTACTAGTTTATGTTAACAAACATTAGCTATCATTTACAACAAACATTGCCCAGGCATGTCACATTAGCACACCAGGAGGAGAGAACAATATTTCAATTCTGTGTCATGCTAGCAGTAAGGAGGCTCTAGTTTCCCTAAATATAGGGGGGCTGGGTTCTCTAAAAGTTAAGATCCTTTCAAGCCTTATTACATATATGATGTTGAGCCTATAAGCTAGCCTAAATGTAAGAGCCTTAAAGCGCCTTATCTCAAGGGGTGTTTTCACCTGTATAATATAGAATCCCTCCCAAGCATTACGACATACATAGAGTTTTGCCTCACTTTACGTCTTTAAAAGCCTAAATCAAAGTGGATATCTTCCTCAATAAGGAGCTATCTGTGTTAAAAGAAAGGCTAGCCTAAATAGAAAGGCTATCTGTAGGTTATCTATGCCTCAATCTAGGCCATCTTTATAAATAGAACCGTTTGACTAAATATAAGAGCTACCTACATTAATAAAAGGGACGATGCATAATTAATTACATTATGAAAAAAGCCTCAACTTTATATTTGTCTCTATCATCACGTGGGAGCAAGAAAGGGTAGTTCAAGTTTTGAGAAATCATGTGGGGCACCCTTGAGGAAGAGGTATCAGATTAGATTTGCAGCTGAGCCATTATTGTGATCATTGGGAAGAAAACGAGTTGCTACAGGAGTATTGGGTATTTTTATTTAATGTTGTGCAGTTTTCTACATTTCTCCTCAATCTACATGCCCAGTGAATCAAGAGCAACATGTAAGGTGACCAGATCTGAAATTCTTCAAAATTAGAAATGCACAAACCATAGGGTCAAAGAAAACCACACTCAGATAATGGATAATAAAGACTCTTAGGAACAAAATTGTTACATAAAAGAGGAGATACCAAATTTTACTTCTGTTTTGCCCAAATTTTTAACATAAGATCATTGAGTATTGATTTTACCTAAGAATGATATCTATCCAGTAGACCAATGAATAGAAGGACCAAACTTCACTGGATCTTCACAGATGGCTTGCTGGGTTGTTTTGATAATGCTCCCTTAATGCTGCTTTTGCTCTGGTTGAGTTGTATTTCAGATCTGGCTCTCTATCATTTCCAGCGGATGCTCATCCCATGCGGCCCATGCAATCCCAGCCCCATTACTCCATAGAATGCACTCAACTTTTAATCCAGCATGAATATATTTCTCAATGGGTGACGTAAAATGTTCCAGTGATATCAGTAATGAAGATGTTTGAACAAGAGCATTTGGCATCTTTGATGTGCACAGCATTGGCGGCATCTCTCAAAATTTTGATTTGCAAAATTTTGATGTGCACAGCATTGGTCGGCTTCTATTGTCAAAAAATTTTACTGAAATTAGAAATTTTCCACCTAGGTATATGTATTTAATAAAAATATAAATAAACAACTTAATGAACTTAATGTTAACCATTAGAGTACTTAAAAAAGAAGTAAGTTGTAGACTTTACTTAAATATAGATTTATATATCTTTATATATTTTTTAATATGTTAATAGTAATTTTTTTATATAGTTAAGTATACATAAAAAATATTGGTCATGTTTATCTTTGGCTTAAAAAACACCAAATTTAATTACTAATATATATCTTTTTATATTTTTATATATTTTTAATAAATTTTTATATAACATATAATAAACTCATAAGGACATGGTTAAAAAAAAACTTTTCTAATTATGTTTATATATTTTGAAATATGTTTTTTATATATATCATTATATATTTCAATATATATATAAAATTGTAGGTGCAATTGATATTGTGGTAGGTAATAAATCTATTTTCAAATAATTTTTTATTTATATTTTATATATTTCAATATTTATAAAAAAATGTTGGTGCCGTGAATATTGTGGTAGGTAATAAACCCACAAATTTATGTATAAAAAAAACCTCTATCTAATTAAAAAAATAATAATGTAATTAATGTGGTCAACATGTTTTGATCCATTAATAACTCTCCAATATATGGAGAAGGCGTGCATAGTGGATTTCGCTTTCCAAGACAATTTGGGGCATCTTGGGTAGATATTATTTCACTCTCCAAGAAAATTATAATATTAAAATATTCCATTATTATGAGATTATGTAATAAAATATTGTTTAAGACCTATACGGTGTTTGTATTTTAAAGCAATTTGATTGGCTAATGCATAATGACATGGAATTTGGGTGAAAATTTAAAAGGCCCATTTTGAGTTGAAATTTGCTCTAATGTACGAACCAATCCTATAGTTGCATCAGAATGGCTCAGCACTCATATCTGACATGGAAGGAACCAATCCTCTCACCATGATAGAATGGATCAGCCCTTACATCTGACCATGGAAGGAACCAATCCTCTCACCATGATAGAATGGATCAGCCCTTACATCTGACCATGGAAGGAACCAATCCTCTCACCATGTCAGAATGGCTATGGGTCTCATCATTTTCCCTTGGAGGAAACCTAGATCTGGTGAACACCAAGCTTCTCCTTGAAGTACTCGAACTTCACCCTAGATAATGGCTTCATCAACACATCAGCTATATATTCCTCTGTCGCAACATACTAGAGCTTCACTACTCCCCTCTACACCATATCCTTGATATAGTGATACTTGATCTTGATATGCTTTGAATTTTCATGGAACACTGGATTCTCTGACAACTTCACACAACTATGGTTGTCACAATGTATACAAGTAGCATCCCACTAGAGATCAAATAAATAAGACAGTAGCTTCCTCAACCATACTGCCTCACAACTAGCTGAACAAGCTACAACATACTCTACTTCAGCTGTAATTAGTTCCACACAATATTTCTTCCTGCTAAACCAAGATATCACACCTGATCCCATACTGAAGCAACACCTTGAAGTGCTCTTCCTATCGATGGCACTACCTCCCCAATCTGAATCAACATAACCTTCTAGGATAATCTTCTGATTCGTCTCGTACTTGAGCCCATAATCAACTATACCCCTCAGGTACCTCAAAATATGCTTTGCAACAATCTGTAGAAATTCAGGCCAGTAGTAGATTAATTTTACCCACAACAATTATCAATTGATCATGCAAAATTGATAACAATGGAGACTGAATATGGAGCTGTAACACAAAATTATATTAACTGAGTGTACAATATCCAACTCTATAATAACATAGGTTTTTGAATATATAGAATACATCAAGAGGTCAAATGCATAAGGAGGCATCCAAAACTAGCATAAAGCAGGCTTACTCAAAATAGGCAAATCCCCCATAGGTGTAAAAAGCTGATCCCAAATCTGTCATGGAGCTCACGAATTGGCAAGGGCACATGGGAAAGATAAAGAGTAGTGGAATGGCAGCTCATACATGCTTTTTCATGGAGAAAAGAGTGGAGGATGAAGAGGACAAAAAACTAGTTCACCTCACCTAGTCTTGCTTTCCTATGTGCCTTAAAACACTGAAAAAGCAGGCAATAAAGCAGAAAAAGCAGAAGGGTGCCTAGGAGGCCAGGAATAAATCAGAGTTGATTCCTAAGGCTTTCCCAAGCACTACATGAGTCAAATATGGAAATTTTTACCTCTATGGATAGGCAATTAGCAACTTGCAGAAGGTGGGACTCATGAACTAGGAAAATAAGACAAAAATAAATGAATTAATGTCTAAGTGGGTAATACTATGGGTTGATTATTCTAACACCCCCCCTTAAGCCTGACTTTATGAGTAATAAATCAAAAATATAGGTCCTAGCAACAAGGCCTAGTCACCCTTTATATACTGCAAGTCCATATGAAACAAGGAAAAAGGCAAAACCAACTTGGGAAAACCTCCCTTAAACATGGACTGTAAAACAAAATTGTAGAATCTTGTCTCCACTCATTCCTTTACAGCATGATCATCAATCCCCAGCAGTGATTTGAGATTACTGAAGTTCTTCTCACAAAATGCTTTGGTGAAGATATCAGCTACTTGTTCTGAAGATGAACATAAGAGTAGGTGAATGGTGCCATCATGCACAAGATCTCTGATGTAGTGCATGTGAATCTCAATGTGTCTGGTTCTCTGCTTCTGAACTGGATCTTTGTAGATTCTAATGGTACTCTGGTTATCATAGTAGATGGTAGTTGAGTACTCAGGTTCGAAACCACACTCTCCAAGTAAACCCTACAACCATAAACACTGAGTTGATGCATTAACAACTCCTCCGTACTCAGCTTCTGTAGATGAGAGTGCAATGGCACTCTGTTTCTTTCTTGACCAGCTGATTGGCCCTTCTGTAGGAATGAACACATAACCTAAAGTGGACTTTCTGTCTGTGCTATCACCTACCCAATCACTGTCAATAAATCTAATCAAATCAAGATCAGATTTTGCCTTATAGAAGATCCCATGTGTCCTTGTTCCCTGAACAAAGTTAAGGATCCTTTTGGATGCTTTCCAATGGATCTCATGAGGCTGATCCATGAATCTAGAAGCCACACTTACTACATAACAAATATCAGGTCGAGTATGTGTCAAATACAATAAACATCCAATCAATTGTCTATACAGTGTATTGTTTACCATCGGTGGAGAATCATCTTCCTCCAGCTTCACTCCTTAAAGGAAAGGAGTTTTGCTTGCTTTGCAGTCTTGCATTCTGAATTTGATCAGGAAATCCAAGGCATACTTGGACTGGTGCACCTTTATTCCAGCTTTGGTTTGAGCAATCTCAAGCCCTAGAAATTGACTTAAGAGCCTCAAATCTGTCATGGAGAAGGCTTGGTTCATAGCTCCTTTTAAGGAAGCAATCTCATCCTGTGAGCTTCCTGTAATGAGGAGGTCATCAAAATATAACACAATGATCATTAATGAACCATTAACAGACTTCAAATAGACATTTGGATCTGATTTTCACCGAACAAAATTAAGAGATAGCAAGAAGCTATCTATCTTGGCATACCAAGCCCTGGGGGCTTGCTTTAGCCCATACAATGACTTTCTCAACCTGCATACAAGAGAAGGGTTAGTAGAAAAACCTTGAGGCTGATGCATATATATCTCCTCAGTGAGATCTCCATTCCGAAAGGCACATTTTACATCCATGTGATGTACCTCCCATTGCCTTGAGGCTGCAATGGCTAGAGCTAGCCTCATGGAATCCATCTTTGCCACTGGGGAAAAAGTCTCATTGTAATCGATGCCATGAACCTGTGAGTAGACTTTAGCTACCAATATAGCCTTGTACTTCATTGGTGAACCATCAGCAGCAAATTTGGTCTTATAGACCCACTTACACTGTACTAGTTTTCTCCCTGGAGGAAGATCCACTAGCTCCCATGTGTTGCTCTTCTGGAGTGAGCTGAACTCCTCCTTCATGGAAGATTTCCATCTTGGATATCCTACTGATTCTTCATATTTTTGAGGATCAGAATCCACCATCAAATAGAATTTTCCAGCAAACATAGGATCCTTCATGCACAGACCACTCTCAAATTGAGATCTAGTCCTCCTTGGGTCATTGGGATCCCCAGCTAGCTCACCTGCTGCATGTAGTGTCTTGGCTGCCCATTTAGGCCTTGCGAGGCTGTTTGGGTCTGCAATAAACTCATATCCATCAGACAAATCAGAATCAGCATGTTCAACAAACTCTTTACTTACTTCTTGAGGTTCAAGTGGTGAAGAGGCTTCACCAATTTCCACTTCTGCAAGGGGTTCTTCTTCAAACTGAACACACCTTTCGATGAAGGATTTGTTTGTGCTCAAGTTTATCAACTTGTACCCTTTTGAATCTTTAGAGTGTCCCACAAAAAGACACTCTTGGATTTGGGGCTGCAAAGCCTTCCTCTTCTCTGTCGGGATTCTAGCCCATGCCTTTGAGCCAAAAATCCTGAAATGGGTCACATCTGGCTTGTGCCCACTCCATGCTTCAAAGGGATTCATGCCATCAAGTTGTTTATGAGGCACCCTATTCTGAATATAGGCTACACAATTGATAGCTTTGGGCTAGTATTTTGGTGGCAAAGTTTTGGCCTCCATCATGCATGTTGCCATCTCCTTCAGTGATCTGTTCTTCCTCTCAGCAACACCATTTTGCTGTGGTGTGTAGGGGATAGAATGCTGCATCTAAATACCTGCATCTACACTATAATTAATAAACTTAGACTTGACATACTCACCACCATTGTCACATCTGAGGACTTTGAGTTTCCTTCTACACTGGTTTTCAACCAAAGCCTTAAAGACTTTGAATAGGCCAAAAACTTCAGACTTGTGTTTCATGAAGTGAACCCAACAATACCTGGAAAAATCATCAATAAAGGTCAATGAATATTTGGCCTAAATCATTGACATATGAGGGAATGGGCCAGCAACATCACTGTGAATCAGCTCAAGTGGTGCAGAGGTTCTCTCATGACTAGCTTTCTCAAATTTGTGCTCTGGGTGTTTTCCTAGGATACAGCCTTGGGAGACTCCTTCAGAAAATTTTATCTTGGGCAGCCCTATGACCATTTCTTTCTCACTAAGATCAGACAGATACTTGTAATTTAGATGGCCAAATATTTCATGCCACAGCTTGCTGGCTTCATTATCATGGATAAGAAGAGCAGAGGGGTTTGAGTAAGGTAGGAAGTGTGAAAACATGTATACCTTTTGAGCATGATTCGCTACTCCTTTTGCAATGACTCTACCAGTTGAAATATCTGTGATCTCAACTTCATCAGGGGAGAATATGACCTTCTTAGGAGACCCGGTGTGGGTCATCTGGTACACTGACAGGAGGTTGGAGGCGAGACCAGGGACATATACCACATTGCTGAACTTACCATGATCAAGATCTATCCTTCATTGTCCTTTACTTTCAGTGAGAGAGTCATCTCCCAGTATAATAGATGGTCCTTTCGACATATCCAATGAGGAGAAGGCCTCCTTAGTCGAAACCATGTGTCTTGAAGCTCTAGAATCTATGATAAAACTGGGTGAGCTTGATGTGCCAGCAACTAGAGCATGAACTCTCTCTCTGTCATCGAAACTTGATCCTCCTTCTCTCTTCTTTGAGCTTTCTGGAAGGGAGATGCCATTCTTCTCCAGGGGATTGGTCAGCATATCAATCTACTTTTTCATACAAGAGCTTTCAGTGTGATTTCCCTTCGAATAGTATGAGCACTTGTTCATTTCACCTTTGTTTTTCTTCTTCTGGGTATTTTTCTTGGGACCTTGTTGATCCTCTGGAGACTGCTTCTTGTCTCTTCTTTTCTCAGGTGGATTTTTAGATTTCTTTTTGCTTTTTGAATCCACCCTCGAATATCCAGCAATCAAATCTTGATCTTTGGAAGGTTTGACGGTGCCCATCATCACCAGCTTGTCTTGTTCTTGTGTGAGAGATTCCATGAAATCTGCAAGGCTAGGCATCCTCCTGGTTCGAGCTGTGAGTTTTGTGGCATAGAAGGTTGAAACAAATACTGAGTAGTCAGGTCCTAGCTTCGAGAGGATGGCCAATACAAGCTGATCATCTTTCTTTTTGATACCACACTGCTTCAGCTGCAAAACTAGTGCTTTGAACTTAGAGAAATATAGCTGCAGGGATTCAAAGCTACCAGGACTCAGAGAAATCAGCTCATTTTCGATCTGATATCCCCTCATCTCATCTGTCTTTCCAAAAAGATCAGAAATATTCTCCCATACTTGATCTGGTGAATTTAATCCATCGAGATGGAAAAGGAGGTCTTGGGGAATATTGAGACATAGGAGGCCATAGGCCTCATCTCTCCGATTGTGCCATTTGATCTTCTCTGCAGTAGCATTGGGCTCTACTTCTGTAGCCATAGTAACCCTTTAGAGGCCTTTCACTCTCAACAAGATCTCCATCTCTTATTTCCATTCAAAATAGTTGAAGGGGGCCAAGATAGTTTTTTGTGAATCCATAGCTTTAGAAAATATGTCCCGGCTATCACTAGAAGGCTCCCAGTCTTGATGTCGAACCTGCAAAACAATTTTTGAAGGAGAGTAACAACCTAAAATGTCTCTAATACCATGTAGAAATTCAGGAAAGCAGTAGATTAATTTTACCCACAACAATTATCAATTGATCATGCAAAATTGCTAACAATGGAGACTGAATATGGAGCTGTAACACAAAATTATATTAACTGAGTGTACAATAGCCAACCCTGTAATAACATAGGTTTCTGAATATATAGAATACATCAAGAGTTTGAATGCCTAAGGAGGCATCCAAAACTAGCATAAAGCAGGCTTACTCAAAATAGGCAAATCCCCCATAGGTGTAAAAAGTTGATCCCAAATCTGTCATGGAGCTCACATATTGGAAAGGGCTCATGGGAAAGCTAAAGAGTAGTGGAATGGCAGCTCATACATGCTTTTTCATGGAGAAAAGAGTGGAGGATGAAAAGGACAAAAAACTAGTTCACCTCACCTAGTCTTGCTTTCCTATGTGCCTTAAAACACTGAAAAAGCAGGAAATAAAGCAGAAAAAGTAGAAGGGTGCCTAGGAGGCTAGGAATAAAGAAAATTTGATTCCTAAGGCTTTCCCAAGTGCTACATGAATCAAATATGGAAAGTTTGACCTCTATGGATAGGCAATTAGCAACTTGCACAAGGTGGGACTCATGAACTAGGCAAATAAGACAAAAATAAATTAATTAATGTCTAAGTGGGTAATACTATGGGTTGATTATTCTAACATAATCAAATGAACATTTCTAAGATCTATCAAGAACTGGCTCAAGGTGTTCACAGCAAAGCAAATGTCTGGTCTCATGTTCATCAGGTACATCAAGGACCCAATCATCTGACGATACATCGTAGCATCAACCAAATATAATGAAGCATCGCTCAATAGATTCAGGTTTGATTCCATAGGTGTGGGCATGGATTTGTAGTCCATCATCCCAAACCTCTTCAATATCTCTACTGCATACTTCCCTTGTCCAAGGGAGATTCCATCTGCACTCTTCCACACCTCCATGCCTAGAAAATAATGCATCATACCCAAGTCTTTCATTTCGAACTCGACAGCAATATTTCTCTTCGTATCAACAATCAACCCATCCATACCTATCTTGAACAGATCATCTACATATAGTAGAAGCATCACTACGTTTCCATCTTCAACCTTGTAGTAAAGGTTGGAATCTGCTTTACTCTTGGTAAAGCCCAAACTGGATAGAAAGTTGTCAATCCTGCAATACCAAGTCCTGGGTTCCTATTTCAAACTGTATAGGGATTTCTTTTACATGAGACTCCCTGTCATGTGTCTTGAAACCGAGTGGTTGTTCTACATACACTTCCTCCTCTACTACAACATTCAAGAAATCAATCTTGACATCCATCTGGTGTATCTTCCATTTCATCACTACAGCCAGAGCAAGTAATGATTTGATGGAAGTGTATCTAGCACATGTGCAAAGGTTTCTTGATAATCTATTCCTTCTTTCTGAGAGAAACCCTAAGCCATAAATCTTGCTTTATATTTTTCAATGCTACCATCTGCAGCATGCTTGATCTTGTAGATCCATTTTGAAGTTACAACTAACTTCCTTTCTGGTCTTGGGACAACATCCCAAACATCATTATTCATGATCGATTGGTATTTTTTGATCATAGCATCCTTCCATTCTTTTCATTCTACTGCTTCTTCATAACTGGAAGGTTCTTTATCAATGAAATCACATAGTAAAGCTACATACCCAGAGCAGGACCTGGTCCTCTTTCTTTCTCTGTGATTCTCTTCTGGAGCCCCATATCTTTCTACACCTTGGATAATTTCATGTACCCAAGTAGGTTTCCTCTTATGAGGATTCTTCTCCAGAGGTGGATCTACAGGTCTTTGTGGTTCTTAAAATTCTCAATCTTCTACTTGAGTTTCTTTGTTCATGGTTGTATCATGAATTCTGGGTGCTTCTGCTTCTTCAGGTTCTTTAGCAGGTTTCTTTCTAGATTTGTTGTAAGTTGTGCCTTCATCAAATGTCACATCCCTGCTGATTTCAATCTTCTTGTATCCTAGGAAATATATTCTATAATCCTTCAAGATTTCAGAGTATCCGACGAATATATCCTTCTTTCCTGAAGGATCTAATTTTGTTCTCTTCTCTTTTGGAATGTGTATGTATATAGGATAGCCAAATATTCTGAGATGGATGACTTCTAGTTTCTTTCCAGAGAAGACTTCTTTAGGAGTCTTGTTCTCAAGTACTCTATGTGGAGTACGGTTCTGTACATACACTGTTGTTCTGGCAGCTTCCGCCCAAAGATGCATAGGAAGATCTTGATCATGAAGCATAGCTCTTGCAGTTTCCATGATAGTTCTATTCTTCCATTCTGTAATCCCATTTTGTTGTGGATTATAATGAGTGGACAACTCCCTCTTAATCCCTGATTCTTTGTATAGCTCTTTGAATTCATTTGAATTGAATTCTCTGCCATTGTCTGATAAAAAAGTATTGATCTTCTTTTCAGTGTGATTCTTGATCAAGGATTTGAATTCCTTGAACTTGCTGAATACTTTGTCTTTGTTCTTCATGAAGTAAACCCATGTCTTCCTAGAAAAATCATCAATAAAAGAAACATAATATGCATACCCGCTTAGTGAGCTTGATGACATAGGACCACATACATCGGAGTGGATGATTTCCAAGATTCCTTTTTCTTTGCTTTTGCTACTTGGAAATGTCTTCTTTGTGTTCTTTCCTTTTGCACATCCTTTGCAAACCCCATCATGTTTTTCTTGTATTTCTAAAAGACCTTCAACAACTTTTCTTGCAAGAGGCAGTGCTCTGTAATGTACATCTGCAAGCCTTCTATTCCATAGTTTATTTCGCTCTACTGTGTCATGGATCAAGGATTGTTTTAGATTGCCCTTCAATTTGTACAAACCTCCTTCTTGTTCACCAATCACTATTGCATCATCAATAGTATTTCCTTTTGGCCACATGATGAATTCACCATCTATGAATGCAACCCTCATTCCCTTTGCATCTAATGCTAATATGGAGAGAAGGTTCTTCTTGAGTCCTGGCACAAACAAAAACTTCCTTCATTGTTATAGACTTTCCAGAGTCTAGATTATAGGAAGATTCCCCACTACCTTTTATTGGATATTGGCAGTCATCTCCTAGCTTCACCTTGTGAGGTGATTCATGTTCTGAGAGTTTTACAAAGGATTCCTTGAATCCAGTCATATGCTTGGAAGCTCAACTACCTATAAGCGAATCATCACTTCCATGAGTAATGTTTCCTGTGAGAGCGGAAATCAAAACATATTCATCCTTGCTTGATGAATCTTCACTTTTGTATCTAGTTCTATTTGATGAAGGTTCATCATCCTCTGCAGCATGATCATGATGACTTCTTTTGTTTCTATTTTTCTTGTGATAGCTACTTTTGTTCTTAGGACAATCTCTAGCAAAGTGTCCTTTTTCATCACATGTATAGCAAATGTACTTAGACTTATCTCTAGGATTTCTAGAGTTATCCTTTGATGAGAGTACTTACTTCTGTGATGGCTGGATCTGGGTTTCTTAGATTGTACTATGAGAGCTTGATATTCGCTTCCCATCTTCTCTTCTCGAGCTGCTATCCGAGATTTTTTTTGAGAACATTCTTCCCACAGTCTGTTGAACTTAACTAACTTCTTTCTATCATATATCCCTTGAATGAAGGAGTTCCATGTCCTAGGGAGACCATTCAAGGTGGTCATCACAATTTCTACATTCTCCACTTCTTCATCTACTGCTTCTAATTGTTTGTTGATCTGAGAAACCCTTGTGAAGTAATAATGGATGGTCTCTACATTATATATCTTCACATTCTTTAGTTGATTCCTCAGAGTCATCTTCTGGTTTATGTTCTTCCCCTCAAACAATTTGGTTAGGGCATAAAACATAGCTTTAGGTGATCCTTGATAGAATCAGCAATGATCCTCTTTTCCATAACCAACTTCTTCTTATGCAAGGTCTTAGCCTCATCTCCCTCTGGAACTGGAACCTCCTCATGGATGTAGGAGTCCAACTCATTTTCTTCCAGGACCAGGGAGATCCTATAATTCCAGGCTCGGAAGTTATCACCTCCCTCAAGCTTTTCATCAAGCTTGGTATGATGAGACATCTTAACTGAAAACCTCAAATGTAAATACAAAAGATTTAGATCTTACCAAGCGAAGATGTTGGATCTAGATTTGGAGCTGAAATCCTGTAGTACTAGTTTAGGAGAAAATTAGGGTTTTTATTTTCTGGAGTTCTCTCCAACCAATTTCTTTGAAATTGATCCCTAACTTATATTTTGGGGAGGAGATCAATCCAGGCCTGGGGTCACTAAAAAATTCCTCTTATGTGGAAAGCCCTAATTTTTGGTAGTAGTGTCTGGTCCAAAACTGAAAAACCTCAGAATTGGATTCTGCTTCAACAAAAATGTGTGCCCTAAGGAGGAGAGTTATTCCACCTTACTTTTTCTAAAAATATGTGGGGGAAGGTCCACAAACTAGGAAGCCCGGGTTCCCATAGATGCATAGTGTCTTCTGTTCAGGTAGATCTGATTCCATGTTAGTTTTTCAAAATTAAGCTAGCATTATTAGGATCTTTAATTGAGATAATAACAAGTGCAACAATCAAGCACAAGAGACAATGAATACAGTGTTTTTCCTCGGGGAAACCATAAATGGAGAAAACCTCGCAACTTCCTCAGAGATAGAATCAACACCAAAACAGAAAAGCCAAAAATAGTAAGTGATCACCTGAAAGGAGTAACCCTCTTCTTATATAGCCCTAGTGTCTTCTTCTCACTCAACTATGTGCTACACTTGAGTGTGTATGAGATGTGTGCTAAATAGAGAAGTCACTTCTCTATTTATACTACTTCCCGGCATGACTAAAACCCTACTAGGGACAAATTCACTAAGTGAGTCTAATAACCCTAGTGCCCTGAAACTACGGGGAATTTAACCCTTAGACAATAGAAGGGTTACCCACAATGACTTGACATGACTTGTTTACATTACAGATCCTCCTGATCAAAATATCGGGGCATGACATCATGACTCAATTACATTAGAGACACATCCCGGAATAAACATCGGGTTACAAGACATAAGATACATAGATGAATACATTTAAAAGTTATAAATACATCAACACTCTAGTCAAACATTATCAACTAGCATTTATAAAGGGAAAAACACTAGTGGAACACTAGAAACCATTTTTTGGAGGGGAAATGAAAATTTTAGGGTTTTTCTAGGGGTTTTCACGAGGTGATTTGGTTTGCAAATTTGTTCATAAACTTCCTAAGTATCCAATGAACCAAGAAAGAGGTAAGGGGATTCTATAGAAGTCCCAAATATTTCTCTTATATCCATTAAATTTCCTTTGGGTGAGTGATAATAAGCTCATGAAGTGTCGTCATGTGACCAAAACGTGTAAGTGTCATCATGCCCGAAGAAGTATTAATTTTGGCTATAAACAACGCCCCCTAATGTATGAGGTTATAGGTCAAGACAATGGATGAAATACATTATAAATGAGGAATGGTTCGGTCATGGAGTCAAAGAAACTATAGAAACCAATATTATAGGTGCAAACGAAGGTACCTTCAAGAGAGTAAAAATGTCAAACAATCTAATCTCCATGACATACATGTCCATGTACAAATAATCACCAGAAAGATACAAGGTGGATCGATGTATTAGAAGGTGTCATATATAAGGTGTAACAAGGTCTTTCACAACTTTGGAGATAGAAAAAGATGATGATGCTAATGTTGTCCCAAGTTCTTCAATCCAAACCACCCAAAAGTATTAATCCTAACCATGTGAATATAGGACCTAAAGTCGAACATGGAGGAAATTGTTTGATTACCAGTCGTTGATGGAAATTGTTAACAAATGTGAGGGAACCCAACAGTAATGAAAATAGTATGTGAGGTACCTAGTACATTCTGACATGTGTGAATAAATGGTCCTTAAGTTCAACACCTGAAGAATCCATCAAGTAGGAGACATTAAGGTATTCTTGCTACCCAATAATCATTTAGGTTGGAGAGCATTTTTTCTTTAATTTCATCCATTTTTAAGGAAGGATCTTCACCATGTGGTTTTGCATGTTTCCTCAGTTTACATGGATGAATAATGTAAAGAGTGAGCATTTATCTTAGTTTCCAAGGACTAGGTTGTCCAAGGTAGTACTAAGGGGGGTGTTAGGATTATTAATTAATCCTCCCTTTGACCAGTTAGTCTATTTTGTCATTTCCTTGCCTCGAAGGTCATTAACACATAAATAGTGTATGGGGAACACATGTAGGATTCACCTACCACTCACTTCTCCTATTTTCATGATTTTAGGAGCTCGAGGGACCATTCTCTATAATTTACGAACCCACTCTAATTTCCACCAACAGTGTCCAATAGTTTACTCTAGTTGATGTTCAATTATTCTTTGATTCCCATCATTTAGTTCACCCTAAGTCATCCTAGCACCATTTTACATGATTTAAGGGAGTTACGGAGATTTTTTTCACCTACTCACATCATTTAACTAGTTTTGAACTAATTCAGTGGTCTGTAGTTGCATTAGTGAGCTCTAGCAGTGATTTTCCCACACCGAGTTAGCTTCGGAGTTAGTCGAGTTTGGTAGTTTCGAATTCTTATTAGGCATTCAGATTCTCATATTTGTATTACTATTGTATTACATATTATTCACTGATTCGTGGATGTAATATTATTCTTCCAATTATTGGTCCCATGTTTGTTTAATTTTCCATGAATTATTGATCAATCTTTATTGAATTTCCTCTCTCTTATGCAACCTTCATTCTCCATTGAATTCATGTATGTCTAAAGATATTATGCTTCATTAAAATTAATAGCTTCAAACACTTGATGCGCTTCACTATACAAAGGAAGAGTGGGATTAACAAAAAAATTCATTGGTTCAACCACTTAATCAACCAAAGGTTAAATAGATTGTTGACAAGTCATGGGTTATTCAGGAGAAAAATATCATTGAGACTCAAAACACAGTTTTTGTACTTATGTAATAGAAATTCATAGATTAGTAAGGTAATATCCCTTCCAAATATTACAAGGGAACTTAGGCTTGTGTCCTATACATTTGGTTTTCTCAACGGTGTCAACATGACTTGCATTGGTTGAATGTTTTCCCCTGGAATGACCTCCAGAGGATGGGTGTTTTCCCCCAACATCACTCATAGTGGTTGTGTGATTGGTCCCAACATGACTCACATAGGTTGGGTGAATCCCCCCAGCATGACTTTAAAAGGTTGGGTGGCTTCCTCCAACATGACTTGCAGAGGCAGGGAGAATAGGCCCAACATGAATCACATAGGTTGGGTGAATTCCCCCAGTATGAATTGTAGAGACTATGTGGATTCCCCGAGCATGACCTCCATAGGATGGGTAACTTCCGTGTGAAAACGCGAACCTAGGAAACAATTGTATGACAACAGAGTGAGAAAAAAGAGGGTGCGTGGATGAATACACAAAAAAATTCAACCTCAAACTCTCGTCCGAGAGTTTAAAAAAACTCTACGCTGAGAGTTTGTGAGAGTTCAAACTCTCAGCCGAGAGTTTAATTAAACTCTAGGTTGAGAGTTTGAACCAATCATGATGCTGTATTTAAAAAAAATCTCGGATGAGAGTTTGACCTAAAATCTTAGTCAAGAGTTTGGAAGATATTTTTTCGGCCAAGAATTCATGGTCAACAAAACCAGCAAAAATACCTTGCATCTTTCTGGAACCTGCAACTTCAACAATCCCAAACCCCTGCAAAATTTAAATATTATTTGTCAGACTTGGTAGCAATGGATTCATATCTGAATCTAGTTTCCAATGATATAATAATTGTTTCATTTCGATTTGAATTTATATTTATTAATATTTTAATATTTTTTTAAACGTTATCCCTTAAGAATTTTATTACTGTGAAAATCACCTGAAATGAAAATTCAATATCATAACAAAGGCAACATCAAAAAAATTGAAATATTCATAGAGATCATAATTGCCTTGTCCTCTTCGAGGGAGTACTTCTTTTTTTTCCAATAAGAGTCACAATAAAAGTAAAATTTAATCTCACCAACATGTGTCAATAATGCACCATTTTCTGAACTTATGTTTTTTAGATAAATAATAAAAAATAGTTCTCAAATACGAAAAACCTCAAAATATATTCCATGAACAAGTGTAGTGTGTGTATATTAGGATAATATATTTTTTTACCTAAAGTGAATAACTATCTCTCAAAACAATCGCAATAACATTCGTCACTCATTATCCATACCTAAAATTTTCAAGTATATGTTGTTGGTGCACACCAAATTTGTCCCACTATATGTCCATAAAAAAATTAAAAAATATAAGTAGAAAGATAATTCAATTCTGTAAAACATTTGTGTTTACTTCAAGTTGAAATTCCTAAGGGAAATATGGGTTTGAAGAGGTCGACATTGAAAAACATAAGATTTTGTAGTTTGTTTGTAAAAAAAAAGCCAAAAGTGTTACCCAACTTCGCATTTTCACCCTCCCCGCTTTCTTTCACATATTGTTCTTATTCTTTGTCCTTTTATTCCTTTTATACTGTTGGTTACTAGTATCAGAACTTTCAGCACATGAGGTGGAAGGAGGAGGATATGATTTGATTGCTGAAGGGGAGACAATTTTTTTATGCCCTTGATATAAGGTGCTTTCCTGACAAGCATCAAGAGAATTCAGGATAGTTAGAGTGGAAACAAAACAAACTAGTATCCCAAGGGTGAATCCAGAAAGATTCAGAGTGGCCATCAAGGGAACACCAACATTCCAATCAACGTTTGAGAAAAATTGAATATACTTGAAAGTTGAAAAATTTTATAAACAAATATAGTGCATGTAGATCTCATAAACAATTCAAATACACTAATTATTTAATACATAAGACATAATATGTACCCTAGGAAAAACCTCCAAATCCAGAGGATGAAAAAGACAACAATAATTTGAGTATGATAGGTAATTGCATAGAATGATTTTACAACACTTGAAGATTGCTTGATAAGAGATATCAAAGTACCACTAGATAATAGAGATCACTCAAAACATTGTCTCATCCTTTCCAAGTGCATATCATTGTAATAAAAATCTTATTCAATCATATAATCAAATATAGCAAAGGGTTGCATTCATGTTGGGAACTGGGAACACCATGTGCACTATATGCACTATCCACACATTACGTATTGTTTAATGTGTGGATAGTGAAAATACATAGATTGCATTCATAATATAAAAAATATAAATATCTATACTGTAAACCAACATTATTAGATCAATTGGAAATCCAAATTTGAAAAGCAGAAGTAAAGAAAGATTTACATAAATCGATACATTAAGGGAAAACATAGTAGAATATCCGATCAGTTACAACCATAGAGGATGAGAATTTTGGAAAGTAAATGTGGTGAAGAAGATATAGATCAATGGGTGCGGTTATTTGTGGTAGACGATCAACAACTAAGAGCTATTTCAATGGGTGAACTATCACAATAGAAGAAAATCCTAACAGGTGCGATACTTTATGAAATCCACCCCATGCCAAATGAAGTCCATCGTTGATCTAGATCTGATGGTCCTTTGGTCATTTTTCCAATGAAATAGCAAGGGATTTAAAAGCTAGATATGTGAGAGAAATAATTTATGAAATCAGATCCACATCGGATTTGAAATCCGCTCTTGGTTGAATGCTCATGGGACCATTTATCGGGTGAGGTTAATTTAGTAGATCTATAACTAAAAACTAGTGACAATCAATCGAAATACTATTACAAAGGAGCTTGACAATTAGATTCAAGAAACAAAATAAATTAAGGTGTTCTCAAGCAACAATGAAAATCATAGATCGACATGAGAACCAACATAAGCATTTCAATCGACATTATACAATTGATAACTAGAATCAATGAAGATTAAGTCTAATTGGAAAACGACATTAAAAGTAGGAATACGGTTTGAAACAGAGGATTCCATTCGTAGATACAAACTCATCAATTCTAAATCAATCAAGTATTGATTCTGAAATGATTTATAGATTTACAACAATCAGATCTAAGTAATTCTACTTAGAACAAAACATTAATTTCTATAGAAATAACATTGTACATTTAAATAAACTTCATAGAAACAGAGATATTTTTTCTACAGAAAATGCATACATAATACTTCCTGGAAGTATAATTGGAATTCAACATTTTACAAATAAATCCTATTGTACTAGAATCATTCACAAGAAATAGAGTAGGAATCTGGCACTAACACTGGGAAACAAAAAGTGGAGGAGTTATTCCTCCCAACCAACTCCTAGAGAAGCAAACTTAGTTGCTCCATAACCCCTGAGCCTATTCACTGAGCCACATGAGACAAATATCTTAATGCACCATCTCTTTCATTATACAGATGTTAATCCCCATCCAATGATAGCCTCTTGATGCTCATTGACATACTATTGAAATAGTATTTTTCCTATGACTTGGTCATTTAGGAGCCTCCTTCTCTTTAACAACTCAGCTAGGAGTGCACACCTGATTTTTCGGGATCATGCCTCCTACATATTGTTGAAATATTGTAACTTCAAAGAATATTATATATGTATATTTTTTGGTCCCCGATGGTCCTACCGGGAGAACCATTTGTATTACATTGTACCCCGATGCTCCTAATCGGGAGAATTAATAAGATTCATGAGGTAGTCCACTCTAATTGTAAAGGTGGGTCATTAGCACCCTAGTGTGGTTACTTGAGCCTACATGATTTAACTCGAGCATACATGTCAAATGAGTTAACTTAAGTGAATGGATGAATATAAATAGAGGTGTAGTGATCCTCATTTGAGACACACACACTCACTTGAGTAACGTACTTGTGGAGGAGAGAAGTTGCTGGAGAGGAGGAGGATCAGGTTTTTGATCTCCTTATTGGTTTTACCTTTTTACCTTTTTGGGGCATCTATATTGAGGAAGATTTTTCTGTACTTTTCCCTTTAGGGTTTTCCCAGGATAAATATCTGTTGTTCTTGTGATACTGTTTCTTTCAGTGATCCTGTTTATCTGCTTTTGTTATGAAAAATGAAATGATATACTGATGTCTTAGCTAAGCATATGAAAATTTAATATGGTATCAGAGCTAACTTGAATAGGACATCTTTCACAAGATACAGAATCTAGGGCTTCTTACTTTTTGGTTCTCTCTCCACAATCGATCAGCAAAAGATGGCTAGGCTGACTCTCCATTGAAGGGTGCATCTTTTTGTCGAAGCAGAATTCGATTCCGAGCATTTTCAGTTTTCGGTGCGAGAAATTAGGGATTCTTACTAAAGAGGAATTTTTAAGTGATTCTGGCATAGGATTTATCTCCTCATCTAANGGTTGGGTGAAACTCCAGGAAAGTCAAACCCTAGTTTGACCCCGAGCTAGAAAAACCCTAAATACTAAAACTGCTAAGTTTTGGTACATTTGCTATATCCCAATATTGGAGAAGGCTCAGGAGTTGAAAATCTTAGACACCGAAGATAACATCCTGCTATACACTATGACAAAAATTCAGCCTCATATTCGCTATATTCTGGATGATATGATTCCTCCAAGTTAGGGTTCCAACCTCCTCCAGAATTCATCCCTAAACAGGACACCTAGGGAAACTTGCTATAGCGTGGGATACAGAGGTCCAAATTAAGTTCCTGAAGATGTTCTAGAAATAGCAAATAATTTACTTTCTGTGGTCCTAATTTCAGAACCAGAATATGAAACAGTGACACGTGGAAGTCCGTACAACATCACTATTCTGAACAGTCCTGTAACAGGTCACCGTGGGAAAAGGATTATAAATCCCAATTGGCGAATCCAATTATGATGAAACCTATGGTGTTGGATCAGGGACATACAAGGTTACCTCAGTGTGAAATTTCAGACACATAGGGGCAGAAATTGCAGATATATCACAGAAATAGTGACAGGAATTTTTGGAGAAGCTGAACCATCTGATTTGAAAGGTGAAGAATTGAGACTTCTAGAATCTAAGTACATCAGTCATCTCACCTCATTCAAGCACATCTCCTGGTAAGGTCAGTTTCTCATTCCACAAAATTTCAATTTTTTTTTAATTCTCTAACAAAATGACTTCAAGCACTAAGCTTGAAGACAAGCTAGAAGGCATAGAGAATTTTCGAGCATGGAAATATAGGATTGGTCTCATTCTCCAAGAGAATCATCTTGATAAGTATGTCAAAGAGGAAGTGTCAGAACCTGAAGAAGCTGAAGCCAAGGAGAAGCACAGAAAGGATATGATTAGGGCACAAAGAATTATTGCTGACTCCATTAAGGATCACTTGATTCCTCAAGTGTCATCCAAGAAGAATCCAAAAGAAATGTATGATGCCCTTTCCAGAATGTTTGAAGGAAGAAACATCAACAGAAAGATGAATTTAAGAGATCAACTAAAGAGCACCAAGATGAGTCATGGAGAATCCATCCAAGACTACTTTTCAAGGTTTTCCTAGATCAAAGAGAAACTAGAAGCTATTGGAGATAATCTTGATGAAGATTAAATGGTTATGACCGCTCTCAATGGTCTCACTAGACCATGGGAATCATTCATTCAAATGATGTGTGCCAGGAAGGAAATCATGCAGTTTGATGTGGTATGGGAAGATTGCATTCAAGAGGATACTAGAGTGGCAAATAGAGAAGCCTTACTAAAAGAGGATGATCAAGCCCTAGCCACTCATACCAGAAAAATAAGAAGGAATCAACCCATCTTTAAGAAGGGAAGTCACAAAGAGCATCAACCTCCCAGAAGATTCCAAAGATCGAAAGAAAGTCTATCAAGTAAGGACTACTCTGGTTTTCAATGCTTCCACTATGACAAGATAGAACACGTTGCGAGAAACTATCCTATAAAGAAGCAAGAATATCAGCAGAGGATCAACAACAACAAAATATATCATGCTCATCTAGCTGAAGATGAGGATGGAGAAGAAGAAGATGAAGGACCTTCGAGAAAGCAAGCAAGAGAAGAAGATGCGGAAGAATATGTATTGTTTTATGCTCTCTTTGGGTTTGTGACTCCTAGAGAAGACACTTGGCTTATTGATAGTGGTTCTTCAAAGCACATGACAGGAGACAAGAAAACTCTGTCCAAACTTGAAGAAAAGAGCTCTCCTCCAAAAGTATCCCTAGGAGATGACTATCAATATCTGATCAAAGGATTTGGTGAAGCAAGCTACAAAATTGAATCAGGTAATCCCTTAAAAATGAAAGATGTATTATATGTACCTGGTTTAAAGAAAAATTTACTTTCTATCTCAGCTTTAGATAAGAAAGGATTCAGAGTTTCTTTCATAGATGGTCAAGTACTTATGTGGCCCAAAGGAAAGAATATTGAAGATGCAATCATCATTGGTGAAGAAGAAGGGGGCTTGTATAAACTCAAGGGGCACTCAGAAATAGCCTTTGTGCATGAGTCCACTGACCCTAGTGAACTATGGCATAGAAGGATTTCCCACATCAATTACAAGGCTCTACCTCATGTGAACAAAGTAGTGATGGGATTACCAGACATGAAGATCAAGCATGAAGGAATTTGCAAAGGATGTGTGAAGGGGAAGAACATCAATAATCCATTCCCGAAGAGTAAAACAAAAAAAAGGTACGTTGGAATTGATTCATTCAGATGTATGTGGTCCAATGTCTTCCACATCCTTAAGTGGCTTTGGATATTATATCACATTTATTGATGATTTTTCAAGAAATACTTGGATATACTTCTTGAAGGAAAAGAGTGAAGTGTTTGAGAAATTCAAGGAGTTCAAAGCCTTGATAGAGAATCTTTGTGACAAGAAAATTAAGATTCTTTGATCACACAATGGAGGAGAATACACCTCAAAAAAATTTGATGCCTTTTGCAAAGATGCAATAATAAATAGGGAACTAACTACTCTCTACAATCCCCAACAAAACGGGGTAGCGGAAATAAAGAACAGAACCATCATGGAGGCAGTGAAGACAATGATATATGATCAAGATCTTCCAATGCACCTATGGGAAGAAGCAGCAAGAACTGCTATGTATGTGACAAAATATAATATCTCATAGTGCTCTTGGGTTCAAAACTCTAGAAGAGATATTCACGGGAAAGAAGCCTGAGGTAAGTCCCCTCAAGATATTTGGTTTTCCAGTATATATCCATATATTAAAAGAGAAAAGAACCAAATTAGACCCTTCCGGAAAGAAGGGGATATTTGTTGGATATTGTGAAGTATCCAAAGCATTCAGAATCTACATTCCTAGATTCCACCACATGGAAATCAGTCGAGATGTGAAATTTGATGAAGAGGCAGCTCTCAAGAGATCCAGGAAGTGCCAACTTGAAGAAGTGTATGAAGAAGAGACACCACCCAGAAATAAAGAAACTACATGTCTCCCTAAAGATGAAGCTCCTGAAGAACATGACATGGCAGAACCACAAGAACCTCCCATGATGGAGATACCAAGCAAAATAAAGCATTCTTGGACAAGAGAAATTTTACGAGAGGAAGAAAGATATGGAGCTCCTAAAGACTCTACAAGGGAAAGAAAGAAACCTAATACTTTTTCCAACTATATAGCCTTGATGTGTGATCTGGTAGAACAAGAACCTACAAACTATGAAGAAGCGGTACAGAAGAAATAATGGGTAGAAGCAATGACTGAAGAGTACCAATCTATAATGAAGAATGATGTATGGGATATAGTTCCCAAACCAAAAGGAAAAAGTATAGTATCCTCCAAATGGATATTCAAAATAAAGCATGCAGTTGACGGAATTATCGAGAAGTATAAAGCAAGATTTGTGGCCAGAGGTTTCTCTCAAAAAAAGGGAATTCATTATGAAGATACATTTGCTCATGTAGCATGATATACTTTGATTAGAACTATTATGGAACTTGCATCCATAATGAAGTGGGACTTACACTAGATGGATGTGAAAACAGCTTTTCTGAATGGTGTTATCGAAGAAGAAGTTTACATAGAACAGCCTCAAGGATTTGAAGTTGAGGACATACATACTCATGTATGCAAGTTGAAGAAGGCCTTGTATGGTCTTAAAAAATCTCCTAGAGCTTGGTATGAGAGGATAGACAGTTTCCTATCAAGCATGGGCTTTACCAAGAGTAAAGTTGATCCTAACCTTTACCTCAAGGTTGTAGAAGATGAACCTGTCATCCTACTACTATATGTGGATGATTTATTCTTAACAGGAAGTGAGAAATAGATTATGAAAAGAAAGAAGAGACTAGCAGAAGAATTTGAGATGAAAGACCTTGGTTTAATGCACTATTTCCTAGGTCTGGAAGTATGGCAAAGTTCAGAAGGAATATTTCTCAATCAGGGAAAGTATGCAGTAGAGATATTGAAAAGATTCAACATGTTGGAATGAAAAGCATTGTCCACACCCATGGATTCCAACCTGAAGTTGTTAACTGATGACTCATTAGAGTTAGTGGATGTGACTCTTTACAGACAGATCATTGGGTCATTGATGTATTTGACAAATACTAGGCCACACATTTGTTTTGCTGTGAACACCTTAAGTCAATATCTAGTTCAACCTAGACGGGTTCACTTGGTAGCTGCAAAACATGTGATGAGATATTTGAAAGGAACTATAGAATTTGGTCTATATTATGATCATAGCCATCAGTATAGATTGTATGGCTATACAGATGCAGATTGGGCTGAAAGTATCTCAGATAGAAAAAGCACATCAGGTGGATGTTTGGTTTAGCATAAAGCAATCCAGTGTTGCACTAAGCATAGCTGAAGCAGAATATATAGAAGCTTGCTCTGCTAGTTGTGAAGCCATATAGATTCGGAATCTAATGTCAGGATTATTCAACCTAGATTAGGACACTACCGTGATTCTATGTGATAGCCAAAGTTGTATAAAGATGACAGAGAACCCTGTGTTTCATGAAAGATCAAAGCACATAGACATCAGATATTTCTACATTTGAGATATGATGTAGAAGGGAGCCATCAAGCTCTAGTATGTGAGTGCTGATGAACAAGTTGCTGATGTGTTGACAAAGCCTCTATCCTGAGTGAAGTTTGAACACTTTCGAGACAAGCTTGGTTTGGTTTGAAAAGATCTTCCTCGAAAGGGGGAGTAGTGATGTTGCAGTGGGATTGTATCATCCCTGGGCAATGCCCTAAATTGATCCAGTGACCTCGGTCCTCGAGAACGTGGTGGGATTGTATCATCCCTGGGAACTTTCCCTAAATTAATTCAAAGACCTCAGTCTTCGAGAATGAAGAGGGATTGTATCATCTTGGGACATCTATCCATAATAGATCCGGTGACCTCGGTCCTCGAGAATGTGGTAGGATTGCATCATCCTTGGACATCGTCCTAAAGTGATAGGGATTGATTCTCCTATAATTAATTCGGTGGATTTGGTCCTCAATAATGTGGTAGGATTGCATCATCCTTTGACATAGTCCTAAAGTGATAGGGACTGATTCTCCCATAATCAATCCAGTGGCTTCGGTCCTCAAGAATGTGGTAGGATTGCATCATCCTTGGACATAGTCCTAAAGTGATAGGGATTTATTCTCCCATAATCAATACGGTAAATTCGGTTGTCGAGAATGTGGTGGGATTGTATAATCCCTGGAATTTAAGTCCAAAAGTGATCCAAATACTTTTTGTCTTTGAGTTGTGGATTGCAGGTTGTTGCTGATGGTGATGATGACATACTGATCGAAATATCAGAGTATGATGATGATGATGATGATGTTTTTTATCAAAAGATCAGAAAGTGATGATGATTATGATCGACAGATCAGAATATGATGATGTTGCTGCTGATCAAAAATTCGAAGTGCTGAAGATGTTGCTGATCAAAAGGTCAAAATGCTGAAGATGTTATTGCTGATCGAATAGTCAAAGTGCTGAAGATGTTGCTGATCGAAAAGTCCAAGTGCTGAAGATGTCGTTGCTAATTGAAAGATCAAAAATGTTGAAGATGTTGTTGATCAAAGACTGAAAATGTTGCTGATGATGAAGACTGAAGATTGAATATGAAGACTACATGATTTTGAAAAGTTTCCAATGATTTATAGGTGTGTTACCCTGCTGATTTTGATGATGTCCCCTATCTCTACTCTTGTTGTTGTTGATGTTGCTGTAGAATACCCTTCTCATTAAGGGGGAGTGTTGAAATATTGTAACTTCAAAGAATATTCTATATATATCTTTTGTGGTCCCCGATGATCCTACCGGGAGGACCATTTGTATTACATTGTACCCCGATGCTCCTAAATAGAAGAATTAATAAGAGTCATGAGGTAGTCCCCTCTAATTGTAAAGGTGGGTCATTAGTACCCCAGTGTGGTTACTTTAGCCTACATGATTTAACTTGATCCTACATGTAAAATGAGTTAACATAAGTGAACAGATGAATATAAATAGAGGTGTAGTGCTCCTCATTTGAGACACACACACTCACTTGAGTAACGCACTTGTGGAGGGGAGAAGTTGTTGGAGAAGGAGGATTAGGTTTTTGATCTCCTTGTTGGTTTTACCTTTTTACCTTTTTGGGGCATCTATATTGAGGAAGCTTTTGCTGGGTTTTTCCCTTTAGGGTTTTCCCAAGATAAATCTTTGTTGTTCTTGTCATACTGTTTCTTTCAGTGATCCTGTTTATATGCTTTTGTTATGAAAAATGAAATGATATACTGATGTCTTCACTAAGCATATGAAAATTTAACACATATTGATTTCTCACTCAATGGCTTTGCCACTTGTCATTTTTCTCTTATGGGTCAGCAAACACTCTTTCAAAACATATATCCATGTTTTTTCCCTTCAACATATTTTATTTAATAGGGAATATTTTATCGCAATAACTGTTTATGCTTGACCTTCCTCTCAAAGAATAATAAAATAATTTTCCATCATAATAATTATCAATTTAGGGGGTATTACCTACACCTCCCCTTAAAAGATAACACCGTCCTCAGTGTTATAAATTTTTCTTTTATTCATCCATTACAGCCTCTTGGAATAATCCTGGATATTCCTATTGCATATTACTTTCTAGATCCCAACTAGCTTCTTTCGTATTAAGGTTCTTCCATTGCACCTTTACCTGTCTGCTGGTATGGTTCAAGAGTAAAAATTCTCTCCTGTCCAGAATACGCTCTAGTCCCACTTGGAACTCTCCCTCTGGTTCCACCTATATTAAATTCCAATCAATCATATGAGAAACATCATGAACATATATTTTCAATATAGAAACGTGAAACACATTATATACTTTAATAGTAGGTGGTAGGGATAACTGATATGAAACCGACCCTACTTTAGCTAGAATTTCAAATGGCTTGTAATACCTCGGTGCCATATTATTATAATTTCGTAATATCTAGGTATGTTTCTTGGGATTTACCTTTATGTATACATGATCACCCACTTAAAACTCTCTAGGATTTCTTTTTAACTAAGCTTAAGTTTTCTACTCGTCCTTGGCAACCTTCAAGTTTTTTTATACCTATTTCATGGTAAGTACCATATATTCTAATAAATTAGGTCCTAACATTAATCTATCAACATGAATTCTCCATGATATTGGAATATTACACTTACACCCATATAAAATTTCAAATGGGTTCATACCTGTAGAAACTTGGAAATTATTGTTATAAGAAAATTCAACCAAGTGTAGGTAGTCTTCCCACTTACATGGTTTATCCATATCATACATTATTAGCATGTCCTCTAGAACCTGGTTTACTCTTTCAGTCTACCCATCTATTTTTGGATTAGATGCAGTACTAAAATTTAACTGGGTACCCAAGCCTTTAAACAAGGCTTTCTAGAAGTTACGTGTAAACTTCACATCTCTATCCGGGACTATTACCTTCAGTATGCCATGTAACCTGAATATTTATTTCATGAATATGTATGCAATATTGACGACTTTGTAGGTAGATTTCATAAGTATAATATGAGCTACTTTGCTTAATATTTCAACCACAAAGCTAATGGAATCATGTTGTCTGAAATTATTGGGAAATCCGGTGATGAAATCCATACTGATGGTCTCCCACTTCCATTTGGGAATGGGTAGTGGATGAAACAATCCTATGGGATGTTGATGCTCTAGTTTAACTTTTTAATGTCCCTCACAATACCCCCATCTAAAAATACAAAGCTTAGTAAAATGTGACTACGAGTCTAACATCCTGGGTTAGGAAATTCGACTGTTTGACTTAGAGGGTGAAACTTGTTACGACCAAACGATAGAGAAACAGATCCACTTGGGGGAAAGGGTGTTCAAGAAAAGTAAAGGCATGGGAACTTGATGAATGATGACTATGAATCATCATGGTAGTTTTGAATGCTGAGAGAATAAGGAGTTGTGTTTACTTACTAACACAATGTTCATTTGTATATAAATCTTAGTCGACTAAGAAACAATGCTCTACTCACTTGAACAAACAAGGGGGCCATGCATTGTTATCGTATGGCGAGTTAATCCTTCTATTAAAAATATTCTATACCAATCCTACTATTATAAGAGGGTTATTATTGGTAAACTTAGATGTATGAAAGTATGTAGGAACTAGGCTCTTACATATAAACATAGATTAATCGTATAATATATATATATATATATATATATATATATATTCCTTGAGGTAAAAGGCGAGAAAAAAAATCTTTATATGTCATACAAATTTTATAAGACTCTTCTCTTAAGCCTTGATATAGTTAAAATGGATTTGGAAAATGTTAGATTTAGAAGAGAAATGATTTCGGCATAAAGACAAATGCTTATCAAGTATGCATAGATATTTTAAAAATATATATATATATATATATATTAAACATAAAGGATATAATTGTTAATCCTACATGCACTCAGAGAGAAGGAAACGAGGGATCTACACATTATAAAAGGAGAGAAATGAAAAGGAAAGGGGGTTCCCTTCGAATTTTATAATCTCACAAAGGGTTGGGTAAATCCTAAAGATAAAGGACCGAATTCCATTTTCAGGAAGGGGGCGTGATCTCCCAGCAATCTATCAGTGGTTTGTGTTATTATCTTAATATCTTTTTTTGGAACCATCAATTCTAGTTTTCATGCAAATTTATCTGTTTCTTGCGAAGTTCCATTAGCTTCGAATGTTGATTGTAATTTATATCTGTTTTATAACTAGTGTTTTTTTTCTTCTTTTGTTTGAAATATTATGATTTCCCATCTTCAAAATCAAATATCAGAGTTGAAAAATGTGCAAATGGGGGTTAATTGATAGCCCAGGTAGGAAGTGTTTTCATGTTTTTGCATAATACTAATATACTAAAATAGAAAAATTATTGATATTTTGTTAACATTTGAAATCTTATGAATCTTCAACTTCGATATCAGATATCAGAGTTTTACAGTGTGTAGATCGGGGAAACAAAAGGGTTTTGGGTTTTGTAGTTTTTGTAGTGCTCTTCTTGCCGGGAAGAGCACTAAGTCCTAGTATGTAACAGCAAAATGACATGAATTTTTATTCTGATTTCAGGATTCATTTATTTATGCAATAACGAGAGGGTTACACTGAAAAATACCTGAAATTAAGATGAAGATAGACCCTGAATCATGCTCCTGTAGCCTTTCCTCTCCCTTTTCTGAGCCTCATTTGAGCCTTGATGCCAATTCGGATGATCCACTCTACTGACCAGCGTTGAACCTTTTGGCTCTAGGAAACCGACAGGTTTCCTAGCCCTCGAGCCCATGTGTCGATAAAACCGATATCAACTTCCTTGTTTGATGAGTGTAATTCTTTCTCTAGAGTTAACCCCCTCCTCCAGTTTTCTTCCCCTCTGTTCCAACACCTTCTTTCCTCCCTTCTTCTGAAAAAATTCTCTCACAGCTACTCTCCAAAATCATGCCTCCCCTTTCAACCATTCGATCCCCCTCTTTATACCTCCTTCCCCTTCCTTCTTCGACCGCCTCTCTTCTTCCATCGCCTCCTTCATAAAAATAATAAGTATTAATTAGTTCTTTCTTGGGCAGTCCAACCCATTTAGTTTATTTAAGACATTTGTTTGCACATAAATAGATTTTCTTGATTTGTACAATTCTTCACCCCCGATGAGGTGGTGGGAAATTACTACATGCTTATCCTATGGAATTGAACGTGTTAATTCAAAACATAACCAACTGTCATAAAATTACACCAATACTGTTTGTTTAATGTTTTATGCTAAATGGTAAAATAATGGTAATAATAATATTGTAAATTAGTATATGTTATTAATAACTTAATAATAAGTCCTTAATAATAAACACTAATAATATACAATAAAATAAAATAATAATAATTATTATTAATCAATAAATAACTAATTGTGGTATTATTATTAATTGATTGAAATTATAACATCGACATTTTTATGTTTATTGTTAAGCCCCCCCCCCCCCACACCTTGATTTTTAATAAATAAGGTACATTTACAGGTTTAAATAAATCACAATTACTTAGTTAACCCATCCAACTATTTAATGTTTTTCAATTAATATTTCATACTAGCGTGCATGTGTGAGGTGTGCATGCATGGCCAGTACATGCACAGGCTGTACATGTACTATAGAAAAAAACCCTAAATTCTTGCTGATACAAATAATATTTCACGCAACAAGACCAATATACAGATATAATATGATTTCTTTTGACATTCAGAGTTATTTAACAGTTATGTTCTTATTAATCGGTCAGTTAAGATTGGTTCCTACCATCACTAATCTGGTATCATAAATGTCCAACACTCAACAATAACTAATATGTCAAACCATCCTAACCTACGTCCGCATCCTCCCTTTCCTTCCTCTGCTAGTACAAAATGGATGCCAGCTGTACTGACCTTCCCACACAGAACCCGAGAGCGGTAGTGTCGACTAACTAGCGGACATAGCCTCTCCTAGCAGGCATCTGACCATCGTGATCAAAACAACTTGGGGAGAGTGTCTCAGCACTGCCCTCGCACGACCTTGGGTATGAAGTGAGATAGGGTGGGAAATGCATCCATCCCTCTCAACATACTGGGTATATACTCCATCAAACTATACTGCGTTTCTATCGAGTTTATTGGTACCTGTCATCGTACCATCACTTGGCAATTAAGGCTTTCTTCAAGATATGTATTGATTCATACTTTGCATCACACACTTGGCTATCACATAGCCCCTATACCCTGCAGGTTAGCACTATGCAAACATGCATTCATAACAATATTAAATCAATAGTTGGTCCATATTATCAACATTAGTTCCTTTCATCACATAAAATCATAAAATCAATCACATCATGGATGGGTGCCCATGTACCACATCATACATATCACATTATATCAAGGATTACAATCAACTATATGTTTTTGTTATGAAATAATGAATCTGATGATGACTACCGCATGATAATCGCATAAGCACAATAATTTCATATAAATGATAATCATCATAACATCATAATCAAAGCATCTACATAGGCATGTTAATTGTCGTAACATCATGATCAAAGCATAATATAAGTATTATAACATCATACTATCATAATTAGAGCATAATCCTGATAACATCATAACATCAGTAAATAATCACATATAACATGCCAAAATATAGTTTATGAAGTATAGTTGAGTCCACGGATAATAAGTAAATACAGTGTAATAAGTCTGAGTGATAAATATGCCTGAGTCAAAATATGGGGCACTACAGTTTTAGATGTTCAATAAAGGATTAAATTCATTTTTATATCTACGATTAAAAAATATTGAAGTCCAGCAATGGATTGCATCACGATTATTTGCCATTGTTTTTCATGATAACTTTCATGGACCTATTTTGTGCTTAACTGACCTGGGTATAAGGATTTTTGTTAGTAACTGACTAGTATGGCGATCAACTGAGAGAAAAAGGGTTTTGGTGATTTATGCAAGTATGGGAGTAACTTACGAAGAATGGATTTGATTCTAGATATGTTCACTGCTCAAAACATTTCTCACAATTTCATTGCTGGTGAATGCATTATAGTCTAGATTTGTACGTTGTTTAATCATTGATCACATTTTCATTGTTTCTGGTGGTTAATAATAGCTTGTTGCATGTTATGTCTTTGATGCCATGATTCCAGAGAAGGAATCAATCAGGGCTTAGCTATTGGCTATAAGTATTATGTTTTGTTAATCTCTATCCTTTTGATGCTACGATTTTAGATCAGAAATCGACGTGGGTTCTTTCGTTGTTTGGAGTTTGATCTTATTAATAAACCCCTGTCTGTGCCATGATTTAGATCTGGCTATCAATGATAGTTTGTGTTCATTATTTTGTTTGAGTTCATTTTGTATACATGCCCACGATCTCTATCTAGTGGATAAGAGACAGTTTGAATTTGTGCCTGGAAAACTTTGTTTCTATTTCATGCCCATAGTTTATGAGATTCGATATAGAGTTTTTATAAATCTCCATCTATGTTGGCCACAATTTCATCGATCTGGGGTTTTAGTTCTGAAGATTGAGCTTTATTTAAAACCTGTGTTATATACCACAATTCTATTCAATCTGGGGACTGCACGCCAGCTAAGTCTATGCTCTGTCAAATGCTGGTTATTATTTTGATTGGGTATGGGTTTGAATGTTGTTCTTTGCAAATCGATCTAAGTTTGATTTTATTTCTCTATAAGATCTCTGTGAATTGATTTGAGTTTGAATGCTATTCTCTACAAATCAATCCAAGTTTGATTTTATTTCTCTATAAGATCTCTGCGAATCATTCTAAGTTTGAATGTTGTTCTCTGCAAATCGATCTAAGTTTGAATTTATTCTCTATAAGATCTCTGCGAATCGATCTAAGTTTGAATGTTGTTCTCTGCAAATCGATCTGAATTTGATTTTATTTCTCTATAAGATCTGTGCGAATTGATCTGAGTTTGATTTTTATTTCTCTATAAGATCTCTACAAATTGATATGAGTTTGATTTTTATTCTTTATATGATCTCTGTAAAATTGATCCGAGTTTGAATGATGTTCTTTATAAAATCTCTGTAAAAATGATCTAGAGTTGAATGTTATTCCTTATAAAATCTCCGTCTTTGAGGACCATGATTTCATGAGAAATAAATCGGTGGTTATGCAATGGCTGAATATTCCTTTATTAAAGACTATAAATACTTTCTGCATGGAGCACAATATCTAACCTTTTCATTATTGTGGACCCGGGTTATGAATAATTCCTCTATTTGTGGTTAGTTGAGTTTATGCTCGAACTTGAAGTAATTGGTTGAAGACTGGGTGCTTTTATATGTTCTGTATTAATGTATTGCTGAAAGGTGGAAGATATTTAAGAGTTATAACATATATTGTAAGTTTGGAATTTCTCTGTTCTAGAAGAAATCATAGACAAAGTAGTGTGCTGTTATAAGAGCTTAAGTTGTCTTTTATGCCAAATACTAACTCAAGGTGTTAGCTATGAGCTCATCCTAGTTGTGAGCTCATTCTCAGATAAACGGATATTGTTTGTATGCTAACTGGCTATGTTAGAGCCGATCCATGAGCATCCACTTTTTGGATTGGGAAATGCAAATTTCCACTACACTCACCTTGTTTCAAGGCTGAAACAAATTGTAACAGATAAGCCACATCATTGTACCCCCTTTATGGAAGATTTAATAAAACAATTGACAAAATCTTGGTGGACGTAACCTCATGAAGGAGGTGAACCATGTATATGGTCGTCTCGTCTCTTGTATTTTTTATGTTATGTATGTTTATTTTTACATGATGATGTTACTATAGATGCAGTTTAAATTATTATCGATAAAATAGGTTAATAAACATGTTTTGTAGACATTCAATTCGAAAGCACTTACTTGGATGGTTTAAAGCGCTATTAATAAAAAAATGAAATTTTTTTACCTATTTTATCTATTTCTGCAACAAGGTATTTCAGGGATTTCAGAGCCAGCTACAACATTGGACCCTTAAGAATGGGCTAACATGATAATTTTGCAATGGAAAGTCAAATTATATTGGGAAGAAATTGCGACACGGTTGTCAATTGTCGAATTGAAACCAGATAAGTCCCGTGCTAATCACTTATTTAAGTTTCTTTGCATGATGAATGTTTGATCTCTAGTATAAAGGTATCTTTTCCTAGAATACAAAGTGAGCTAGAATGTTTTCCAAATTATTTTAGTGGCAAAAATGGAAGTCTCTATCCTTACACCTATTTTTTTAATAAAAAGAATTTCTTTCTGTAATGCTATTCTTCTGACGAGTCATGCTCAAAGTTACTTAAAATTGATAAGGGTGCTACAGGTAGTGACTCGAAAGATCTTACTCATAGTCTTAGGGATCTTTTCTTGATAGTTATGACAAGTGTAAGTTTGAATTTATCGTCAAACACTCTTGCTTACTCTTTCCTTTTCTTTTGAGAAAAAACATATTTTTCCATCTTGATGTTATTAACCATGTTATAAAGGAAGAATCATCCATCATACACAAAATCGGCACCATCTAGATATGAAAAGATAGACCTAGTATTATTACTAAGAAATACTTTAGCCCAAGTGTTAATTCAATGTTATTGCTGGTTATTGGTTTAAGACTAGTTAAGAGAACAATACTACCCAGCTCCACTTACATTAAGCAGTGTATTCCAATGTTTTGAGATGCAATCCTTACTGATTTGGGCCTATATGAATCTTGAATAAATCAATCACTATAGTTTTTCTCATCTGGGCAGTGTTAAAACTGAGCCATAGACCTCACTCTATTTTAGCTATATGAAGAGTTGGAAAAATCTGAAAAAAAACAACTTGCCAGAATACCACTAACAATACTACTCCTAAGTTGGAAATATTCATTGAAGACACTTCCAGGCATATTTACTGATGATATTTAAGTAGATGGCACAATAATAGCTTATAATTAGATATGTAGAAACCTGATTGAGTGTTTGTACATAGCTAATATGAGATGGAAACTGCAATGATGCATAGGTACATACTATCTTACATCACTTTAGGATGCTACATTGAACACCTTATAGTAGGTCCTATAACAGGTTTTGGGAGTATTATGTTTCCATTATGGGCATTTAAAACAACACTGACTAAGCCCTAGCAAAGAGTAATAGGTGTTGTTTTAAGTTCAAGGTCTAGCACCCAAACTGTAAAGTAAAATGTGTGACAGTAGTACAAAGAAAAGTCACTTCAAATTCTCAGAATTGTAGAATTGTATTTAGGTGGTGTATTAACATTAATTCTCCTACAAACAAAAGGATTCAGTTAAATCCCCACCATTTGCATTAAGGGAATGCTTTAATGCTTGTTTGTTAAAAATTATTGTTTGTTGCACTTCTTTTAAAGATGTTGTTTGGTATTAGCTTAACTTGTCTTTTGCGCCACATATGAATGCAAAAACAAATGTACTTTATGTCGAATGGATGCTAGAGAGTGTTAAAATGTATAAATGCTGACATTTTATTAATCAATTTCTGGTCACTAAAGACAATTGTGATGGCTGAGCCTACTTGACAGGTCGAACAATTGTCGGTTCTCAAAGGTGGCTCCATGAAGAAAATGTGAGGAAATGGCTGGACCAGATCCTCGATGCTCCTCCTACATGTGTGCACATCAATAGCATACGACTTGAGTCCTAAATGGACATAAACCTGAGGTAGATTTAGGTGTTGTTAGGAAATTGTTATCATCTTGTCATAAAATAATAGCTCTTGAAATAATGGTGAATGATGATATAAGTGTATACAAATTGGTTTCTAAAGATGCTATATTGTGAACTGCTATAAATTAGAATGTGATTTTCTTACAAGAAGTTCTAATTATATTTCATTAGCTACTAAATGAATGCAAAGTAAATGCAAAACTTGAATCAAAAGCTGTGGGAAAGAGATTTAGTTTAGATGCAATATTTCAACTATTATAATAACTAGTGTGCAAGTAAATCCTAGGAATTAGGATGTGCACATAGAGACTATTGATCTTCTTGCATACTCACAAGGTACGACACCAAATATTATTGTCATGAAATTGGAGTTACTTACGAACTTGAGCTACAGTGAAGCCGAGGTGAGTAATAAAATGTGTTGTGCTTAAAATTAATAAATGCCTTAGTGGTAAAAAGAGTACACTAGTATAAAGGCTTTTATCTGATGACTAATAAATAAAGTAAGACATGACTTATGATAAAAATTTTGATGTTCTTTAATAAGATATACTGGCCACCTATCGAGTGATTGCAGGCACGAAAAAATGTGGCCATGAGGAAGGCTAAAGCTCTAGGAATGTAAGGTGTTAAAAAGATATGAGAAATATCTCATGCACATAAAGTTGTCACCATAAGGAAGTGGTTATGGAGGTAGTGGATGAAAGCTACCTATTTTCCCCATAGCCAGCTAGGGATCACTATGCATTCTGGTTATTCCTAGATGTAAGATGTTTTGGTTAATATTCATTCCGCACACAGTAAGAGGTCTATCACAAGAGTGGGGGACTCCGTGAAGAGAATAACCTCTAGGTGTTGTGGTGGTATGCAAGAATGGAAGTTCCTCAGCTTGGTGAAGCGCCCTGAATAGCACAAGAAGGAGATACACCTAAGGAAGGGTATCATCCTTGTGTTGGGTAGCTTGGTAAGCACCCTAAATAACACACGAAGAAGATACGCCTAAGGAAGGGTATCATCCTTGTGTTCAGTGGCTTGGATTGGTACTTGGAGTACTGTTAGCTCTTGGAGTGCTGGGATGGAGGACATCTAGAGAAAAAAATAATGTCAAGAAGAGGTATGTGCATTAAAGGTAAAATTGTACCTATGAAGTAATATGTTTAATTATTGGTAAATAGAACTGACATGAATATTGGAATCCACGGTAACTTGTATAGTGTTGGATTTCATAGTTTTACATTGTTTCAATGTCGATGCTAGTATACATGCATATGTATGATTTTAAATGCAGGATGAGGACCCGATCCCATTAATCAGAGGGATTAAGAAATGAAAATGAAAGCAGTAAATTAACAGGTAACATCGATGACGATGTTAACTCTAAGGGGGGAATCATGTAATGTCCCTCATGACCCCCCCATCTTAAAATACAAAGTTTAGTAAAAGGAGATTATGAGTCTAACATCCTGGGTTAGGAAATTTGAGTGTTTGACTTAGAGGGTGAAACTTGTTACGACCAAATGATAGAGAAACAGATCCACTAGGGGGAAAGGGTGTTCAGGAAAAGTAAAGGCATGGGAACCCAACGAATGATGACTATGCATCATCATGGTAGTTTTGAATGCTGAGAGAATAAAGATTCATGTTTACTTACTAACACAATGTTTGTTTGTATATAAATCTGAGTTGACTAAGAAACAATGCTCTACTCACTTGAGAAGACAAGGGGGGCATGCATTTTTATAGTATGGCAAGTTATTCCTTCTATTAAAAATATTCTATAGCAATCTCACTATTCTAAGAGGGT
>LPNX011179949.1:0-56456 GCA_001517045.1 Pseudotsuga menziesii | reverse complement strand
ATATATATATATATATATGTGTGTGTGTGTGTATGTATGTATGTATGCCTTGAGGTAAAAGGTGAGAAAAAAAGGTTTATATGGCGTAGAACGTTTATAGGACCCTTTTTCTCAAGCCTTGATATAGTTAAAATGGCTTTGGAAAATGTTAGATTTAGAAGAGAAATGATTTTGGCATAAAGAAAAATGCTTATCAAGTATGCATAGATATTTTTAAAATAAAAATATATTAAACATAAAGTATTTAATTGTTAATCCCACACACACTCAGAGAGAAGGAAATGAGGGACCTACACATTATAAAAGGAGAGAAATGCAAAAAAAGGGGGGCACCCTTCGAAGTTTACAATCTCACAAAGGGATTAGGTAAATCATGAAGATAAATGACCGAAGTCCATTTTCAAGAAGGGGGCGTGATCTTGCGGCAATCTATCAATGGTTTGTGTTATTATCTTAATATATTTTGTTCGAACCATCAATTCCAGTTTTCATGCAAATTTATCTGTTTCTTGCGAAGTTCCATTAGCTTCGAACGTTGATTGTAATTTATATCTGTTATCGAACTAGCTATTTTTCTTCTTCTTTTGTTTGAAATATTATGATTTCCCATCTTCAAAATCAGATATCAGAGTTGAACAATGTGGAAATGGGGGTTAATTGATAGCCCAGGAGGGAAGTGTTTTCATCTTCTTGAATAATACCAATATACTAAAATGGAAAAATTACTGATATTTTGTTAACGTTTGAAATCTTATGAATCTTCAACTTTGATATCAGATATCAGAGTGTTACAGTGTGCAGATCGGGGAAACAAAAGGGTTTTGGGTTTTGTAGTTTTAGATGTTCAAAAAAGGATTAAATTCATTTTGATATCTACGATTAAACAATATTGATGTCCAGCAATGGACTGAATTACGATTATTTGCCATTTTTTTTCATTATAACTTGCATGGACCTATTTTGTGCTTAACTGACCTGGGTATAAGGATTTCTGCTAGTAACTCACTAGTATGGCGATCAACTAAGAGAGAAAGGGTTTTGGTGATTTATGAAATTATGGGAGTAACTTACGAAGAAGGGATTTATGTCTAGATATGTTCATTGCTTAACACATTTCTCATGATTTCATTGCTGGTGAATGCGTTATAGTCTAGATTGTTTAATCGTTGCTCACGTTTTCATTATTTTTTGTGGTCAATAATAGCCTGTTGCATGCTCTGTCTTTGATGCCACGATTCTAGAGAAGGAATTGATCGGGGCTTAGCTATTGGATATAAGTATTATGTTTTGTTAATCTCTATCCTTTTGATGCTACGATTTCAAATTAGAATTTGATCTAGGTTCTTTTGTTGTTTGGAGCTTGATCTTATTAATTAACCCCTGTATGTGCCACAATTCAGATATGGCTATCAATGATAGTTTGTGTTCATGATTTTGTTTGAGTTCAGTTTGTATACATGTCCACGATCTTTAGCTGGTGGATAAGAGACAGTTTTAATTTTTGCTTGGCAAACTTCATTTCTATTTCATGCTCGTAGTTAATGAGATTCGATCTAGATTTTTTATAAATCTCCATCTATGTTGGCCACAATTTGATCGATCTGGGGTTTTATTTTTGAAGACTGATCTTTATTTAAAACGTGTGTTATATACCACGATTCTATTCAATCTGGGGACCGCACGCCAGCTGAGTCTATGCTCTGTTAAACCCTGGTTATTATTTTTATTGGGTCTGGGTTTGAATGTTGTTCTCTGCAAATCGATTTGAGTTTGATTTTATTTCTCTATAAGATCTCTGCGATTCGATCTGAGTTTGAATGCTATTATCTGCAAATTGAGCCGAGTTTGATTTTATTTCTCTATAAGATCTCTGCGAATCAATCTGAGTTTGAATTCTATTCACTGCAAATAGATTTGAGTTTGATTTTATTCTCTATAAGATCTCTGTGAATCGATTTGAGTTTGAATGTTTTTCTATGCAAATCGATCTGAGTTTGATTTTATTCCTCTATAAGATCTCTGCAAATCGATCTAAGTTTGATTTTTATTTCTCTATAAGATCTCTGCGAATTGATTTGAGTTTGATTTTTATTTTTTATAAGATCTATGCAAAATCAATATGAGTTTGAATGTTGTTCCTTATAAAATATCTGGAAAAGCAATCCCGAGTTGAATGTTATTCCTTATAAAATCTCCATGTTTTAGGACCATGATTTCATGACAAATCAATCAGTGGTTATGCAATGGCTGAATATTCTTTTGTTAAAGACTGTAAATACTTTCTGCATGGAGCACAATATCCAACCTTTTGATTATTGCAGACCTGGGTTATGAATAATGCCTCCGTTTATGGTTAGTTAATTTCATGCTCGCACTTGAAGTAATTGGTTGAAGACTGGGTGCTTTTATATGTTCTATATTAATGTATTGCTGAAAGGTGGAAGATATTTAAGAGTTATAACATTTATTGTAAGTTTGGAATTTTTCTGTTCTAGAAGAAATCATAGACAAAGCAGTGTGCTGTTATAAGAGATTAAGTTGTCTTTTATGCCAAATACTAACTCAATGTGTTGGCTATGAGCTCATCCTGGCCATGAGCTCATTCTTGGATAAACGGGTATTGTTTGTATGCTAACTAGATGTGTTAGAGCCGAGCCATGAGCATCCACTTTTGGGATTGGGAAATGCAAATTTCCACTGCACTCACCTTGTATCAAGGCTGAAATGAAGTGTAACAGATAAGCCACATCATTTTACCCCCTTTATGGAAGATTTAATAAAGGAACTAACAAAATCTTGGTGTACGTAACCACATGAAGGAGGTGAACCACGTATATGATCGTCTTGTCTCTTGTGTTTTTTATGTTGTGTATGTTTATTTTTACATGATGATGTTACTATAGATGCAGTTTAAATTATTATCGATAAAATAGGTTAATAAACATGTTTTGCAAACATTCAATTCAGAAGAACTTACTTGGATGGTTTAAAGTGATATTAAAAAAAATTGAAATTTTTTTACCTATTTTATCTATTTTTGCAACAAGGTATTTCAAGGATTTCAAAAACTTGATGACATTCCAAGAAGCGAGATAAGTATTCAACCATTTCCTTTTTCATGTTTTGCCAAAATAAGTCCTTTCTGATCATGGTAATAATTTTCTGATACACCGGATGCCCCGAGTATGGTCTTTTATATAGTTCATCCATTACTATCAATTTAACTTTTCTTATGTTAGGTATATAAGACATGTTTTTACACAACAATATTCCTTGCTGGTTTAGGCTAAAGTTCATTTTTACTTGTTCTTGTTCATTCTTAGCAGTCTTTTCTTTTAAATTATGATATTCCCCATCAGAATTTCCAGTACTTAAAATATGATCTCCTAGGTCAGGTTCGTAGCTGCTTCTTGCACATAGTAAATTCACATGATGAATTAGAGCATATGCTACTTTATTTTATTTTCCCTTTGTATGTCTTATTTTGAAGTAATATTCACTTAGAAAGGATAGCCATTTGGATTGTCTTTCATTTAATTTTTTTTTCTCAAATAGATATTTAAGGCTTATGTTGTCTGACATAAGTAAAATGTTTCCTCCTATTAAGTAATATCGCCCCATTTTTAAGGTGTGAATTATAGTAGAAAATTCTTTATCATGTGTCGCATAATTTTTCTCATGATCTTTTAGTTTTCTAGATTCATAAGCTATGACATAATTGTCTTGTAGTAAAAATCCACCTAACCCTTCATTGCAAGAATCAGTACATACGATGAAATCCTCGAATGGATCATCGACTTTTAAGATCAAGGGAGTGGTTAATAGGTGTTTTCATTTGTTAAAACTTTCCTCACACTTTTTATTCCACTCAAACTTTTTTCCTTTCTTTTGTAAGGAGGTTATGGGGTAGGGAATATTAGAAAATCCTTCCATGAACTTCCTGTAGTATCCAGTGATTCCCATAAATGATCTGATTTCAGATACAATTTTAGGAACTGACCATTCCATGATGACATTTATCTTATCGGGGTCAATTGGGATGTCATCCTTGGACACTATGTGTCTGAGGTACTGAATCTTGTCTTTGAAAAAGTCACACTTATTGAACTTTGCATAAAAATTTTGTTCTCTTAATACTTGCAAAACTATTTTAAGATGATCTTTGTGTTCTTGTTCATTCTTAGAGTAGATTAATATGTTGTCAATGAAGAAAACCATAAATTTATCTATATAGTTACTTAATATGTTGTTCATTAAACACATGAATGAAATAGGTGCATTTGTCAACCTAAAGAGCATTATGACAAACTCACAGTGACCATAATGATTCCTAAATCCTGTTTAAAAAATATCTTCATCCTTTATTCGCACTTGATGATAACTTGACCTTAAATCTAACTTTAAAGACATTGTTGATCCATAGAACTAATTGAATAGTTCATTTATCCATGGAAGTGGGTATTGGTTTTTAATACTCATTTTATTTAATGTCCTCTAATCTATACATATTCTTAGTGTACTGTCTTTCTTTTTCACAAACAATATATGTGCTCCCTAGGGAGACACGCTTGGTTGAATGTACCTTTTATCGATTAGTTCTTGTAATTGTGATTTTAGTTCTGTGAGTTTTATTATGTTCATTTGAGATGGAGCTTTCAACGTTGGTGTCACTCAAGGTATTAGATCAATTGCGAAGTATATATCCCTTTTTCGACCAAGTCTAGGGACTTATGCTGAAAAGATATCTTTGAACTCCTTTAAAATAGACATGTCTTCTAGTTTAGATTTCATATCATTTTCCTTATCTTTCATTATCCATACTGCGAATACCTTACATCCTTTTCTTACCGATCTCTTCATTTGCAAAGTAGATATTTCTCTGATGGTTACCTTACTAGGAATTCCTTTCACTTTTATATTATTTCCATTATTTTCAATACATGCAAATGTTTTATCATAAACATGTAACCCAATCCATTCCTATAAACATTGTTAGAATAATCAACCCATAGTATTTACCCACTTAGACATTATTTCATTTATTTTGTCTTATTTGCCTAGTCCATGAGTCCCACCATGTGCAAGTTGTCAATTGCCTATCCATAGAGGTCAAAATTTCCATTATTGACTCATGGAGCGCTTGGGAAATCCTTAGGAATCAAATCTGCTTTATTCCTGTCCTCCTAGGTGCCCTTCTGCTTTTTCTGCTTTATTGCCTGCTTTTTCAGTGTTTTAAGGCACATAGGAAAGCAAGACTAGGTGAGGTGAATCAACTTTGTTGCCTCTTCCTCCTCCACTCTTTCCTCCATGCAAAAGCATGTATGAGCTGCCATTTGATCACTCTTTAGCTTGCCCATTTTCCCTTGCTAATTCGTGGGGTCCTTAATATATTTGGGATCAACTTTTTACACCTATGGGGGATTTGCCTATTTTGGGTAAGCCTGTTTTATGCTAGATTTGGATGCTTCCTTATGAATTCGATTTTCTCATGTATTCTATATATTCAGTAGCCTATGTTATTACAGGCTTGTCTATTGTACACTCAGTTAATATAATTTTGTGTTACAGCTCCATATTCAGTCTCCATTGTTGATAATTTTGCATGATCAATTGTTAATTGTTGTGGGTGAAATTAATCTACTGGAGGCCTGAATTTCTACATGGTATCAGAGCCATTGTAGGTTGTTACTCTCCTCCAAATTTTTTTTTGCAGGTTCGACATCAAGACTGGGAGCCTTCTACTGACAGCCGGGACAGATTTTCTAAAGCTATGGATTCACAGAAAACTATCCTCACTCGCTTCAACTATTTTGAATGGAAAGCAGAGATGGAGATTTTGTTGAGAGCGAAAGGCCTCTACAGGGTGACTATGGCAATAGAAGCAGAGCCCAATGCTGCTGTAGAGAAGATCAAATGACACAATCGGAGAGATAAGGCTTATGGCCTCCTATGTCTCAGTATTTCCCGAGACCTCCTTTTCCATCTCGATGGATTGAATTCACCGGATCAAGTATGGGAGAAAATTTTTGAACTCTTTGGAAAGATAGATGAGATGAGGGTACACCAGATCGAAAATGAGCTGATCTCCCTGAGTCCCAGTAATTTTGAATCCCTGCAGCTATATTTCTCCAAGTTCAAAGCACTAGTTTTGCAGCTGAAACAGTGTGGTATTAAAAAGAAAGATGAGAATCTCGTATTTTCCATCCTCTCAAAGCTAGGGACTGATTACTCAGTCTTTGTTTCGACCTTCTATGCCACAAAACTCACAGCTCGAACCTAGAAGATGCCTAGCCTTGCAGATTTCATGGAATCTCTCACACAGGAACAAGACAAGCTGGTGATGATGGGCACCATCAAACCTTCCAAAGACCAAGCTCTGGTTGCTGGAGATTCAAAGGTGGATTCAAAAAGCCACCTGAGAAAGGAAGAGACAAGAAGCAGTCTCCAGAGGATCAACAAGGTCCCAAGAAAAATACCCAGAAGAAGAAAAACAAAGGTGAAATGAACAAGTGCTCATACTATTCGAAGGGAAATCACACTGAAAGCTCTTGTATGAAAAAGCAGATAGATATGTTAACTCAACTGTTGGAGAAGAATGGCATCTCCCTTCCAGAAGGCTCAAAGAAGAGAGAAGGAGGATCAAGTTCTGATGACAAAGAGAGAGTTCATGCTCTAGTTGCTGGCACATCAAGCTCACCTAGTTTTAACATAGATTCTGGAGCTTCAAGACACATGGTTTTGACTAAGGAGGCCTTCTCCTCACTGGACAAGTCGAAAGGACCATCTATTGTACTGGGAGATGACTCTCTCACTGAAAGAAAAGGTAAAGGAAGGATAGAACTTGATCATGGTAAATTCAACAATGTGTTGTATGTCCCTGGTCTTGCCTCCAACCTTCTATCAGTGTACCAGATGACCCACATTGGGTCTCCTAATAAAGTCACATTCTCACCAGATGAAGTTGAGATCACAGAAATCTCAAGTGGAAGAATCATTGCAAAAGGAGTAGCGAATCATGCTCAAAAGGTATACATGTTTTCACACTTCCTGCCTTACTCAAACCCCTCTGCTCTTCTTATCCATGCTAATGAAGCTAGCAAGCTATGGCATGAAATATTTGGCCATTTAAATTACAAGTATTTATCTGATATTAGTGAGAAAGATATGGTCATAGGGTTTCCCAAGCTAAAATTTTCCAAAGGTGTATGCCAAGGCTGTATCCTAGGAAAACACCCAGAGCACAAATTTGAGAAAGCCAGCCATGAGAGAACCTCTGCACCCCTCGAACTGATTCACAGTGATGTTGCTGGCCCATTCCCTCATATGTCCATGATTCAGGCCAAATATGCATTGACCTTTATTGATGATTTCTCTAGGTATTGTTGGGTTCACTTCATGAAGCACAAGTCAGAAGTTTTTGGCCTATTCAAAGTCTTCAAGGATTTGGTTGAAAACCAGTGTGGAAGAAAACTCAAAGCACTCAGATCTGACAACGGTGGTGAGTAAGAATGAGTTTATTAACTATTGTGTAGATGCAGGTATTCAGATGCAGTATTCCATCCCCTACACACCACAAAAAAATGGTGTTGCAGAGAGGAAGAACAGATCACTGAAGGATATGGAAACATGCATGATGGAGGTCAAAACTTTGCCACCAAAGTATTGGGCCGAAGCTATCAACTGTGCAGCCTATATTCAGAATAGGGTGCCTCACAAATAGTTGGATGGAATGACTCCTTTCGAAGCATGGAGTGGGCACAAGCCAGATGTGACCCATTTCAGGATTTTTGGCTCAAAGGCATGGGCTAGAATCCCGACAGAGAAGAGGAAGGCTTTGCAGGCCCAAAGCCAAGAGTGTCTTTTTGTGGGACACTCTAAATATTCAAAAGGGTACAAATTGATAAAATTGAGCACAAACAAATCCTTCATTGAAAGGTGTGTTCAGTTTGAAGAAGAACCCCTTGCAGAAGTGGAGATTGGTGAAGCCTCTTCACCACCTGAACCTCAAGAAGTAAGTAAAAAGTTTGTTGAACATGCTGATTCTGATTTATCTGATGGATATGAGTTTATTGCAGACCCAAACAGCCCCACAAGGCCTAAATGGGCAGCCAAGACACTACATGCCACAGGACAGTTAGCTGGGGATCCTAATGACCCAAGGAGGACTAGATCTCAATTTGAGAGTGGTCTGTGCATGAAGGATCCTGAGTTTGCTGAAAAATTCTATTTGATGGTGGAGTCTGATCCTCAAACATATGAAGAAGCAGCAGGAGATCCAATATGGCAAGCTTCCATGAATGAGGAGTTCAACTCGCTATAGAAGAGAAACACATGGGAGCTAGTGGATCTTCCTCCAGGGAGAAAACTAGTACAGTGTAAGTGGGTCTATAAGACCAAATTTGCAGCTGATGGTTCACCACTGAAGTACAAGGCTATATTGGTAGCTAAAGGCTACTCACAGGTTCATGGCATTGATTACAATGAGACTTTTTCCCCAGTGGCAAAGATGGATTCAATCAGGCTAGCTCTAGCCATTGCAGCCTCAAGGCAATGGGAGGTACATCATATGGATGTAAAGTGTGCCTTTCTGAATGGTGATCTCACTGAGGAGATATATATGCGGCAGCCCCAAGGTTTTGCTACTGACCATTCTCTTGTGTGTAGGTTGAGAAAGTCATTGTATGGGCTAAAGCAAGCCCCTAGGGCTTGGTATGCCAAGATAGATAGCTTCTTGCTATCTCTGAATTTTGTTCGGTGAAAATCTGATTCAAATGTCTATATGAAGGTAATTAATGGTTCATTAATGATCATTTTGTTATATGTTGATGACCTCCTCATTACAGGAAGCTCACAGGCTGAGATTGCTTCCCTAAAAGGAGCTATGAACCAAGCCTTCTCCATGACAGATTTGGGGCTCTTAAGTCAGTTTCTGGGGATTGAGATTGCTCAAACCAAAGCTGGAATCAAGGTGCACCAGTCCAAATATGCTTTGGATTTGCTGATCAAATTCAGAATGCAATATTGCAAAGCAAGCAAAACTCCTTTCCTTTCAGGAGTAAAGCTGGAGGAAGATGATTCTCCACCGATGGTAAACAACACTTTGTATAGACAGTTGATTGGATGTTTATTGTATTTGACACATAATCGACCTGATCTTTGTTATGCAGTAAGTGTTGCTTCTAGATTCATGGATCATCCCCATGAGATCCATTGGAAAGCAGCAAAGAGGATCCTTAGATTTGTTCAGGGAACAAGGACACATGGGATTTTATATAAGGCCAATTCTGACCTTGAGTTAATTGGTTTTACTGACAGTGATTGGGCAGGTGATATCACTGACAAGAAGTCCACTTCAGGTTATGTGTTCATGCTTGCAGAAGGGCCAATTAGCTGGTCAAGCAAGAAACAGAGTGCCATTGCACTCTCATCTACAGAAGCTGAGTACAGAGGAGTTGTCAATGCAACAACTCAGTGTTTGTGGTTGCAGGGTTTACTTGGAGAGTGTGGTTTCAAACCTGAGTACTCAACTACCATCTACTATGATAACCAGAGTACCATTTGAATCTGCAAAGATCTAGTTCAGAAGCAGAGAACCAGACACATTGAGATTCATATGCACTACATCAGAGAGCTTATGCATGATGGCACCATTCACCTACTCTTCTGTTCATCTTCAGAACAAGTAGCTGACATCTTCACAAAATCATTTTGTGAGAAGACTTTCAACAATCTCAAATCACTGCTGGGGATTGTTGATCATGCTGTCAAAGCATGAGTGGAGACAAGATTCTACAATTTTGTTTTACAATCCATGTTTAAGGGAGGATTTTCCCAAGTTGGTTTTTCCTCTTTCCCTGGTCGTATGGACATTGCAGTATGTAAAGGGTGACTAAGCCTTGTTGCTAGGCCCTATATTTTTTATTTATTACTCATAAAGTAAGGCTTAAGGGGGGGTGTTAGAATAATCAACCCATAGTATTTACCCACTTAGACATTATTTCATTTATTTTGTCTTATTTGCCTAGTCCATGAGTCCCACCATGTGTAAGTTGTCAATTGCCTATCCATAGAGGTCAAACTTGCCATTATTGAATCATGGAGCGCTTGGGAAAGCCTTAGGAATCAAATCTACTTTATTCCTAGCCTCCTAGGCACCCTTCTACTTTTTCTGCTTTATTGCCTGCTTTTTCAGTGTTTTAAGGCACATAGGAAAGCAAGACTAGGTGAGGTGAATCAGCTTTGTTGCCTCTTCCTCCTCCACTCTTTACTCCATGAAAAAGCATGTATGAGCTACCATTTGACCACTCTTTAGCTTTCCCATGTGCCCTTGCTAATTCATGGGGTCCTTGATAGATTTGGGATCAGCTTTTTACACCTATGGGGGATTTGCCTATTTTGGGTAAGCCTGCTTTGTGCTAGATTTGGATGCTTCCTTATGCATTCAATTTGCTCATGTATTCTATATATTCAGAATCCTATGTTATTACAGGGTTGGCTATTGTACACTCAGTTAATATAATTTTGTGTTACAGCTCCATATTCAGTCTCCATTGTTGATAATTTTGCATGATCAATTGTTAATTGTTGTGGGTGAAATTAATCTACTGCAGGCCTGAATTTCTACAAACATATCATAAGATCCTAAAGGCAACATATTTACATTCACATGTGTAAGAAAATCAATCAACATTATATTACAATTTCTAACAGTACTTGTAACCTTTCTTTTTGTACCTATGAGTAACTATACTAGCCATGGCTTATCAAACTTTTCACATACCAAATTGCATAAATAAACTACTCTAGGTGAAATATAACTCAAGATTGCACTTGGATCGATTAAGATAGAGATAGTTTGATTATTTATGATAACTTCAATTTTGACTATGGAATTCTTGTGGTCTACTTGCCAATTCTCCAATGCAGCAAATATTTTAGGCATGCTTGTAGCCATATCCCCAACTGTAACTTCTTCCTAGAGAGAATGGACATTAAAATTCTACTTCCTTGGTGGACAATATTTAAAGTAGTGTTTCTCCCCACACACCCAACATTTTAAGGGTTCTTTTTGTGTTGTGTTTTTGTTACGAACAGTTGAGGGTACTACGGAATCTTGAGGTTTAAAACCTTTGTAATTATTACACTAATACCCTCCATGATTTTTTCCCATGTTTTTATGGAACTTATTTTGTTTTCTTTTAGAATCAAAATTATTTTTCCTTTTATTTTTCCAAGATAGTATAATTTTCTTTTATTCTTGTTTTGATCATAACAGAATTTGTCCTCCCTCGTCAATTCCTCTAGTGTATTTCGATTGTCATATTCAATATGTTCTTTAAACATGAGGGTAAAACAACTGAGGAACCACTGTATCTTGGAATTCTCATCAATTATGTAGGGGACGTAAAGAAGTGAGATTAAGAACTTACTACAGATTTCTTTCATTATGATGGCCCTTAACCTTAGTTCATAAAACTCCTTGGATTTTTCTTCATAACATTGTTCAGATAAATATTTTCTTTTAAATAATTTCTTAATAGTTTTCTAGGTTACATAGCTTTATTTTATACCCTTAACTTTCTTTATATATTTCAACCATATATTTTCCTTTCCATTCATATTATAAATGGTCATTTTTTCTTTTAACTCATATGAGTAATTATATATTTGGAAGTATTTTTGCATACCGAACATCTAGGCCTCTACGTCCTTGCCCTTCTCGATTTCCCCGTTAAACATGTGTGGCTTATTTTTTTGAACTACCCAAAGATTTATTCATACGGTCTGTAATTTTTCTTCTTTTTATTTTCGTCATTTCTTTCGCTTGACTCTTGAGTTTTTATCTAATGTTTAACTGAATCTTCACTTGAACTATGAGGGTTATGACTGGAAAATTCCAGCTTCCTACCCTTATGTATATTGTATGAGGCAGTTTTAAGCAGTTCCTCATCAAAATCCTTATTTTTATATTTTTCTTCATTATGGATTTTTACTAACAGGATAGTGTTCAGTTCTTCTTGAGCCATCAGAATTATCTCATTATCTTCCTTAACCTTTCTTAATTTAGATCTTAGTTCATTCAGAGTCCTTTTTAAAATCAGATTTATTGACCTCACTTTAATTTAGATCTACCCAGAATTATCCATCCCTAATATTACCCTCTCATTTTAAAGGTTGTTCTGGGTAACGTTCCTCTTTTGTAGACATTCCCGCATCTTCCATATTTCCTGAAAAATATATTTGTACTTCTCTTTGTTGTGTAAGAGAATTTTCAAGACAAAATAAACATGAGTTATTTTGTTGTTTTCTATATTTTCTTTTTGTTGAGCCTATTCAGCCCTAGTGTTGAAACCATTCTCTCATACCATATGTAACATTCCTCAAAATTCAAATAATAAAATAAAAATTCTATAATCATATATATATTGAGACATATTAATAAAATCCTAACTTTTTATGAGAAAATATCATTAGAAGAAACCCTGACCATATTTAATGGTCAAAATCATCTCTCTACATTCATTCTCAGGCTTAGGGACCACTGTAATAGTTGTTCCTTCATTGACATATGCAACCAAAATATTTATTTCTACGTTAAACTGGATTTTGTGCCTTCCTCCTTTTAGGAGGAACTCAAAAATTGAAACACCAACGATCAATACCTCCATCTAACCACTTTTCACCTTCCTCACTCTGCATATTCCTTTTGCACCATTGATCCTTTTGGGAACAACCTTGAATGTCGATCTTCGGGAAATCAAATCCTGCATTATCTAAATCCTTGACTTTCCATGCTCCGCATTCCACATCGACTATCTACACTGTTCATCCTTGGCAAACCACCCTTGACTCTCAATCTTGATTTCATGTGGAAACTAGAATTCATAAATCTTAAGTTCCATTAATATTCTTTCTATTATTTCCGCATTCGGCATTGGATTTCCACATCGTTTATCCTTGGGGAAACAACCTTCATCATCGATTTTGTTTGATGCAGAAATTGGATCCCAAAAACCTTCATTTCTGTTAATATTATTTTTGGAATTTTTGCACTCTGCATTCCGCATCAACTTTTCACACCGTTGATCCTTGCAGAAGCAACCTTGACTGCCGATCTTTCTTAATGTGAAAATCAGATCCCAAAAACCTTAAGTTTTGGTTATCTTATTTCTGGACTTTCCACATTCCATATCGGATTTCCGCATCTTTGATCCTTATGAAAACAAACTTGCATATTGTTCTTGCTTGATGCAGAAATCAAATCTGAGAAACTTAACGTTTTTCCTTGTCTTGTTTCTTGTTTCCCTCCTTCTGCCTTCCATAACTTCTATAAACCATTGATCTCTTTTGCATATTTTATCATAATTGTTGATCGGCTTTCTTTTATGGATCATTGTTTAAATGTGTGGATCAACGTTTATCATTGTGGAATTGACTAGTTATGGTTTGACCTAGGGTTTTTTGTTTTATTGTAAGTTAAACCGCATCTAGAGGCTAAACATTGATTTATACCATGAATTAAGGTTTTTCCCCATGTACATATATTCCATTCGTAATATCGAAAAGATAAACATCCAAACCATAAACCAACATTATTAGATCAATCGCAAATACAAATTCGAAAAAAAAAGTAAATACAGATTTACATAAATCGATATATTCAAGAAAAATATAGTAGAATATCCAATTAGTTACACCACAGAGAATGACCATTTATGAAAGTAAACATGATGAATAATATCTAGATCAATGGACATGGTTGATCATGGGAACTGATCAACGAATGAGAGCTATTTCGCTGGGTGAACTAGCATAGTCAAAGAAAATTCTTATGGGCATGATACTTTATGAAATATACCCTATTCCCAATGAAGTCCACCTTTGATCTAGATCTGATCGTCCTTTGGTCATTTCGGTGGTGAACTAGAAAGGGAGTTAAAACATGGAGATAGGAGCAAAATAATTTATGAAATCGAATCCACTGTGAATTTGAAATCCTCTCTTGGTTGAACGCATGTGGGACCATTGGAGGGGTGGATAATTTATCATATCTACCAAGTTTAGAACCAGATTAAAAACTAGTGAGAATGAATCTAAAAACTCTTACAAAGGATCCTCGTAATCAGATTCAGAAAGCAGAAAAAATTAAGGCGTTCTCAAGTAATAATGAAAATCACAAATCGACACTAGAACCAACATTATCATTTCAGTCAACATTCTACAATCAAGAAACAGAATTAATAAAGAATAAGCAGCATTGGAAAACAACATTAAAAGTAGGAATAAGGTTTGAAGCTGAGGATTCCATTCATAGATACAGAGTCATCAGTTCTAAATCAATCAAATATTGATTCTGAAACCATTAACGGACTTACAATAGTCAAAACTAATTAATTCTACTCAGCACAAAATATTAATTGCTACAGTAATAACATTGTATATATTAAATAAACTTCAGAAAAACATAGATATTTGTTCTACAAAAAATGTATACATAATTCTTCCTGGAAGTATAATTTCAATTCAACATTTTACAAATACATCCTACTTTACTAGAATCCTTCACAAGAAACAGAGTAGGAACTTGGCACCAATGCTGGGAAAACAAAAGTGGAGAAGCTATTCCTCCCAACCAACTCCCAGAGCAGCCAAATTACTTGCTCCAAAACCTGAGAGCCTATTTTCTGAACGAGAAGATAAAAATATCTTAAAGCACCATCTCTTACATTATACAAATGTTAATCCCCATTCAATGATAGCCTCTTGCTACTCATGGACATACTATTCAAATATTAATTTTCCTAGGACTTGGTCATTTATGAGCCTCATGATATTTAGCAACTCAAATAGGAGTGTAGACTTGATTTTTGGGGATGACACCTCTTGCATATTGAGTTCTCACTTAGTGGTATTTGCCACTTGTCATTTTCCTCTTGTGGGTCAACAAACAGTCTTTCAACATCTATATCCACTTTTGTTCCCCTTCAGCATATTTTATTTAATAGGGAATGTTTTATTACAATAAGTGTTTTATTCTTGACCTACATGTCAAATAAAAAATAATAATAATCAAAGTATTTTCCAGCATAATTAATAATTATCAATTCAAACGGTGTTATAGGTATTTTTCCTCCAACTCAAATCAAGACAAAATCCTCGAGGCCTTGGGATAGGTTAACTATATAAAACCAAGGTTGCATTCTACAATTAAAAAACATCTTTTGTTTTAGTTAGATAACCTTGCCCAAGAGGAAAATACGACATTGAAGTTGAGGATGAAATTACATAGAGAGACCAAGTAACTAAATCCAAACAACAAAATCTACTTTATCCTTCTTATTGACTGAGAAGTATAAAGTCCAATCTTACATAACCAATGGCACTCTGGAAAATATAAGGACCATTATACAACACTTTCTTAGAATTGTTTGCATCCAAAAAATAGAAAAGGAAAATACCTTTGGTGGGGAAATGGACATAGGTACAACGCCAATTATAATACTCATATTTATCATGTACTAGGGCATAAATCACCACCTTGGGGGAATTATCCCAAAACAATATCCTACCAAGGAACCTTGTTGAAACTACTTATAAAGTTGATAAAATCAAACATCATTTATTTCAATATGAACGATATGAGGTTTTTAAGTTTAGGAATTTTATGTGAGTGTTAACACCTTCAACACAAAAATGTGGGGTTCTTCATAGGAATCATTGTGCATCATATCATTAGTCCTTCAAACAACACGATAGCATTTTGGTACGAAGAAAATTCCATAAGGCTGCTCCACTTATGTATAAGAGTCACAACCTAAACAATGAAGTGGGATAATATCAATGTGACAAGACTAAGAACTACGCAAAATGTATAAAAAAAAAAAAAAACTAATTAAAATAACCTGTTACTTTACTTTACAGCATTATAATAGCCCCCAAGTTGCAACATTATATCTTTCATTCTTCAATAATTATAAGAACAATTAACTTTACAATAGTATAATAACCCCCAAATTGCAACATTATTGAATAATTATAAAAATAATGATGTGATCCATATTTTTCAAATGATAGATTGAAAAAACAAAGTCTTATTTTTCTTTGTCTTATTTTCCAAATAATTCTATAAAAATAAAAACAATTAAATTTTTATTATAAAATTTAAGAACATTGTATTTGAATAGTATATTCAAAATCTTATAAAGATAAAGAACAAAAGTTTCATTTTTTAATTTATATTAAATATCTTTATGATATTAAAATGTTTAATACTACTAAAACCACAAAATCTATATACTTCAAAATAAAAATATCTTATTTTATAATAAAAATTAAATACATTAGATAAAACATATTAAATATCTTTATGATATTAAAATGTTTAGTACTACTAAAACAACTAAATCTATATACTTCAAAATAAAAATATCTTATTTTATAATACAAATTAAATACATATGATAAAACATATTACTTTATTAAATATATTATATAAAACATATTACTTTACCAACCACAAAATCTATATATTTCAAAATAAAAATATCTTATTTTATAATAAAAATTAAATACATAGAATAAAAAAGATATTAAAATGTTTAGTACTACTAAAACTACAAACAGAATAAAAATATCTTATTTTATAATAAAAATTAAATACATTGGATAAAACCTATTACTTTATTAAATATATGGTAATATTACTATGATAGATTGTGTATTCATAACAATGATCATTATGAAATGAGATAAAGCACCCAATTGTATTTTAAATTAAGATTAATTATAAAAATTAAATATTTTTTAATGTTATTAAAACTTTGTGTTTTACTAAAAGCTTTTAACCATAAACTCAAACTTAAGTACATAGTCAATATCCTCCAAAAATAAAATCTCTTATTTTTATTTTATTAGTAAAAAAATAATGTTATATAAAACATTAAAACATAATTCTTTACTATGTCTTTATCTTACTATTAAAGTTATATATTTTATTTTAAAAATTTAATTTAACATTAGTTTCGATCAAGGTTCTAAATTCTTTGTTCATAATTATGATAATTTTATAATGTGTCGTTTTTCAAAGTATATTTTAAAATGAAAAATAACATAAAAATTATATATATTTGTTTTGTAGAATGATTGTTTAACCTAAATTATCTCTTAATTATATTCATAAATTTTATTTAATTTTAATTATTTTATAATTAATATAATAAAATAAACTATATTAAACTACTATATAATTTAGGTATATATGTTTGGGTAAAAGAAATGTAAGTAATGTTATTTATTTTCTTAAGTTGTGAATTGTTTTGGTAGACTTAAAAAATTGATGGCTTGACTCCATTCTAAATATTGGGGCATGAATCCACTATAGAGAGAATGATGGCTCACAATCCATTGAATTTTTAAGTGTGGTTAACCTTAAAATAAATTACTACTTACACTAAAAGTTTAACAAACATTTATGACTCATCTTCTAGCATGAACTAATTAATATCAAAAGTTGTTAAGTAAAGTCAATTAATTGTATTAAGATTAGTCAATATTTTAGCTTAGGCAAGATTGTAGATGAAAAATATTCTTAAATTATTTTAAATAAACTAAATATTGTTATCTATTATCATGAAGTAAATTAGGATGTTCATTACTTTTTGATTATATATTAAAGCATTTAATGAATAGAATTTCACAAATACATATAAAAGAAGATTTTTAAAGTAAACTAACAATTTTGCAAAAGGTTTTAGGGTTCTCCCGAGAAGAAAGCTCATTATTTTTTTGTTGGATCAGGAATAAGGGAGGAGAGCAAATAACCCTTTGGGAATGGTAGGATCCCTCTTGGGATGGTAGGAGGGAGGAGAGGGAACAACTCTCTTCAAATGGTAGTAGAACACTGAGGGGAAGAAGGGTAGATGGTGGTGTCCTTATACCATAGCTGTAGACTACATTATAATGGATGAGACTCTACGTCTAGTTTCCTCGAGGTATAAACCATTCCATGCTTATGAACTTGAGGATTTGATATTTTAATTACTATGGAATCACTCTCGCTATCTTCTCTTAGTATATTTACTATTGTTTACACAAAGTAAAGTATAGATTTAATTATTTCGTTTGTTGAATAATTTAACCTTGTGTTTTCTCTTAAAAAGAAAGGTGACCCTAGTGAAAGCCAAACCCATTAAGTAGCGGTTGTAACTGCAAGTGAAAGGGCGTTATCCAAGGACCTTACATCCCTACTTTGTGCTTTGACTTCCATTTATGTATGCTAATAATCCTTGCCGCTAGCGGAGTAATAACATTGGGTAAAAGAGCCCATTTTGGGTGTCCTTTGCTCATTTAACCTCGACTCTTTCCTTAGGATATTAGACCGTTTATCAAATTGTATGTTTTGCAGTAGATGGAGTTGATCCAACTCCATGGACTCTTCTACAAGTTAACTAATATTTTTGACCTGCATATAATCTAGTTTCAGTTTTGCAAACTACAATTCTAAGGAATATTTTATTACTAAAAAACTATTTTTTTTATGTAAAGATTTAGGTGACTTTCATAAGAAGGATATTTTGCTACAAGGTTTAGGTGACCTTCATAAGAAGGGAAGAGCCTCGCCTTGTAAAAGTTGAATTAATATTTCATTACTAAAAAGTATTTTTTATGTAAAGGTTTAGGCGACTTTCATAAGAAGGCTATTTTGGTACAAGGTTTAGGTGACATTCATAAAAAGGGAATGTAAAAGTTGAATGCTTTCTTAAGATTTGAGAATTATTTCTTAAACGAACTCTAAACAATCCTCAATTAATAGGAGCTGGAGGCTTACCACCCTACTATAATTCAAATTGTTTACTAAAAACATACGGGTGAAGTCAAACATGTATATACTTACAAATGTGTAATAGTTATTGCCGTGCTCATTTCACTATAATTATTTGTTGTGAAGCTAATGAAAAGGGTTTCTAAAAAATGAGAGAAGTATTATTAAATTTTGATCTTTGGACTCATTTATTTTACTTAATAGTAAGAATATTATTGTACTATTGGTTAGCCACATTATATTAACAATATAATATCCCAAATTTTGGACCTACCATTTATAGGCATGAGCTTATTGACCATGATGATTATATTGATGTTTTATTTTATATTGGGTCAAAGATCCCACTACATAAGAAACATGATGATTTGTTTTGTATATTGGGCATAAGCCAATTGTTGATGATATATAGGTATATATATGTTTTCTGTTGGGCGTGGAACCTGAAGAACATGATTGACGAAATGTTTTGTGTTGGGCGTGGACCCTGAAGCACATGATCGATGAGATGTTTTGTGTTAAGCGAGAGGCTTTGGAGAACATGAGTACTTACATTTGTGTTGAGCATAAAGCACTTGAACACATGAAAATATAATTTGTAAATGTTGGGCATAACCTCTGGAGCATTCCATGTTGGTGTTGAGCATAACCTCTGGAGCATCGGATCTTTGGCCATTGTATCTCTAGGTGTATCGTACAAGTACATACTAGCATTTAGTGTTGAGCGAGAGCTTTGGAATTGCACTATGTTTGTAACTCCCTGCTATAAGCATTGAGGATTGGAACTAGTAAGTGCTATGGGTTACTGAAAAGATTAAAATCACCTCCGAGTGAAAACAACTCAAGGAATAATACTGATCTCATCATACTTATTTTTAAGTGATTAAATGAAATTTCAAATTTCTGTATTCTCATCAAGTACTGAAGAACTACCATGTTATACTAGGGAAATTCAAGATGCAAGGATGTTTAGAGTTTCCTAGCCTAGTAGACCTGAGCCATATATCTACTTGACCTTCATAAAGAAGTGTCGTTAAGTCTATGGGATCATGACACATGATACCCGAAGACAAGTGTTAACATGTATTTTAATACTATGTATTTTATACATAGTATGTGAAAAGAATTAATTAGGACTAACTATATAATTGAATAAAGAGAGAAGAGCAGCATCCACCAATTATTATTTATTATTAAAGGATTAATAAATAATGAAATATTTATGAAAGAATAACTAGGAACTAGTTAAAATTTCCTAGGTTAAGAATTGAAAATTACCCTAGTAAATTAAAAAGGGTCAAATCAAGAAATCAAGGATTTATTGATTTAAATGCCCCTTTGACTAAAAAGTATTCCTATAAAGAATCAAGCCAAGAAAATTCTTAGGGGTTCTGATTTTTCATCTAGGAGAATTATTATTCTGCCTGTTCTACTCCCAAGTGTTTTCTAGGAGAACTTTTCCTGCAAGGAAAAGAGGATTGATTCACAACTGATTACCAATTAGGAAACCCTACCTTATGAGCTCTAAGCTACTTGCATGTTGGAGTCCAGCTCCGGGGGATTTGGATTAGAACTAGGAATGGTTCTGGGTCATGGTTGGGAGGAACGTGGTAGTTCCCAATTGATTTGGTCATCAAACAGAGGTCAGATATGCATTGAATTGTTAATGCTGGTTATTTAAGTGTGCAAGTGCAGCCATTGACAAAGATTCAATTTTAGGTATGAAACCCTTGAAGGCCTATTCTATTTCCTCCCAAAGCTTTGTTATTGTTTATGTTAAGTAATGGCTGCAATGAAATTTCTAACCCTAATGGTTTTGTTTTATGGTTATCAATCTACTAAGGTTGTATATGCAATTTACTAATCATAGGCTAGAGAAATCTTAGTATATGATGTACATTACTAGGGTTTTTACTTTGAGTGGAATTCTGTAATTATTTCCATGTTTAGTTTATGTGCACCATATCTAGTTTTTGTTACTAGTTAGCCTATTCTATAGGTGGCATTACTCTCCTAACATATTTCATTTTCCAAGAGAGGGTTGTTTTAATTCAAGACTAGTTTAGAAGTATAGGTTATATACATAGAGAGAGAGAGAATTACACACACACACACACACACACATATATATATATATATATATATATATATATATATATATATAATTACACACACACACACACACACACACATATATATATATGTATTCAAATAGTCTTATAATTTATGTACTATTCAATTTATTATAAACTAAAGAACATAACCTAAATATTTTAAACCAGATCTAATAGGAATAGATTTCATATAATAAACAAGCTAACAATTATCAAATACCTTTCAAGGTCTTCTCTACATAATCATGTAAAAACAAATTAAATATCATAACATTTCATTTTAATGAACATAATCATAATTAACCAAATAGAGAAGGCAGCGTGACCATCCATGTGGTCCATCATGAAAACTATGTATTATTATATAAAATCTAAAAATCCAAATCATATCATTTCCATAACTCAATTGTTTAATTCACAGTCGTATTATTATAGTCATCCTTTATAAAAACATAAATGGTGTTAAAGGTCCCATTTAAAATATACACATAACCAAATGTATCATGTTAAACATTTAAACAATTAAAACCCATTTTGTCATCAATAGGTTGCGACATTGAATCCTGTAGATGTCTAAACCCAAGACAATAACATTAATAAAACCATAAGAATTTCATATTCAAGTAGTAAGCAATCGCATAACCATTCAACACAGTCCAATGTATATATCTAGTATGTGTAGGATATGTTTTTAAGCTATGCCACAATCCTTTAATCCAAACAATGCATACACTAACAGCTAGGTCATAAAGACCCTAGTTACAACCTCAGCCAAATTCTAATCTAAACAAATAGTCACGCTATTTAAACCAAATCGATATTGTGGTTTGTCATAACCCTAGCTGTTATAGCCTGATTATTTCCAAGTAAACAATTTACGAATAAAAATCCCACTAAAAGCTATTACAGTAATTGGGAGAGGCACATGCCATTTGTGGCATGGCCTGCACACACACTGAGCCATTACAAAACTAAGAATACATTACTTTTTTAAAAACATAGACCCATGTATATTCTAACGCAGAGCATGTGGTGGAAAGCCAATGGGCTACGACACCTTTGATACAATGGTGCAGGCCATGGCATAACACCCAAGCTCTAGAAGCTCCCAAATTAAAATATAAGCCAAACAAATAGAGTGTTTTGCATACAGCCATAACCCAAAATATTAATCATACACAAAGTAAATTTCCACAGGATTTAAGGCCACGATCGATTCCTTTAAATTCCACATAAAATGCAGCATTTAAATAACCATACAAAACCCAAATTCACACAGTTTTAAACGCTGAAGGCAATCGTAGGCATTTCATACCAATTATATTACAGTCTTCATATTATAAAAAACGATGCACCGTGTATTTACACATAGAGGCATGAAACCCCTTTGATGGACAGTCAAGTATCAAAACATTATTGGTAGGCTGTGAGCTATGGCACCATTACAAGTAATGGTGCAGCCACAGCCCAAAGAAATACCAAACCTCTCAATGAGAGACCATTTAAAAAAAAGAGCAAGCTACATCATAAACCCCAAAGGCAGAGTGAACAAGTTCCACATGAAACCCCAACTCACTAAAGATTTCCAACTCAGGAATGCCCAGAATGAGAGGAGGCAAGTGATTCTTACTAGCAGGCTTACCATGGTTGTAAAGGAGAAATCCCAACTTGACTGCATAGCCCTATGCAAACCCTGGAGCACCTTCATATCCACCTATAAAAAACCCATAATGGCATGAGGAGCATGACCATGCCATGAAGGAACCAAACAAATCAATGCCTTTTACATGGAGCCAGTTGAGCTTACCTACAAATCGTTAAATTTTCATATGCTAAGCTATATCATTAGTATTTCATTTCGAAATCATAACAAAAGCATATAAACAGGATCACTGAAAGATAGACAAGCACAACCATAGAAAAGGAACACAAATATTTATCTTGGGAAAACCCTAAAGGGAAAAATCTAGCAAAATCTCCCTCAATATAGATTCCCCAAAAAGATAAAAGGTAAAACCAACAAGGAGATCAAAGCCTAATCCTCCTCCTTCTCCAGCTACTCTTCTCTTCTCCACTAATGCGCTACAAAAGTGAGAGTGTGTGCTCAAATGAGGAGAGCTACACCTCTATTTATATTCATCCGTTCACTTCAATTAAGTCATCCGACATGTAGGCTCGAGTTACACATGTAGGCTCAAGTAACCACACTCGGGTGATAATGACCCACTTTTACAATTAGAGGGGACAACCTCACAATTCTTATTAGTTCTTCTATTTGGAAGCATCGGGGTATAAGATAATACAAGTGGTTCTCCTTGTAGGACCATCGGGGACCACAAAAGACACATATATAATATTCTTCGAAGTTACAATATTTCAACACTCCCCCTTAATGAGAAGGGTATTCTACAACAAGATCAAAAACAATAATAGTAGGAGAGAGATAGAGGACATCATCAACATCATCAGGGTAATACATCTATAAATCATTGGAAGCTTTTCAACATTATGTAGTCTTCATCTTCAATCTTCAGTCTTCATCATCATTAATAATTTGATTGCTTCAATCAACAACATCTTCAGCACTTTGACCTTTCGATCAGCAACATCATCTTCAGCACTTTGACCTTTCAATCAGCAACATCATCTTCAGCACTTTGACCTTTAGATCAGCAACATCATCTTCAGCACTTTGACCTTTCGATCAGAAACATCATCTTCAGCAGATTGACCTTTCAATCAGCAACATCATCTTCAACACTTTGACCTTTCTATCAGCAACATCATCTTCAGCACTTTGACCTTTTGATCAACAACATCATCTTCAGCACTTTGGCCTTTCGATCAGCAACATCCTCTTCAGCACTTTGGCCTTTCGATCAGCAACAACATCATCATCATACTCTAATATTTTGATCAGAAACATCATCAACACCAAAACAACATTATCATTAAAACATCAACATGATCAAAACATCAACATCATCATCATAAAAAAATCAACATGATCCTTCCTTTCAGAATTATGGGATCAACATGTCTGAGGTACTCAGATGATCCTTCCTGTCGAAATTACGGGATTTAGGCCTTTACGGAGTTACTAACGATCCTTCCTTTCGGAATTACGGGATCAACACATCTGTGGAGCTCAGACGATCCTTCCTTTCGGAATTACGGGATCAAGTCTTTATGGAGCTACTAATGATCCTTCCTTTCAGAATTACAGGATTTAGGTTTTTACGGAGTTGCTAATGATCCTTCTTTTCGGAATTACAGGATCAACACATCTGTGGAACTCAGACAATCCTTCCTATTGGAATTACAGGATCAACACATCTATGGAACTCAGACAATCCTTCCTATTGGAATTATGGGATCAAGTCTTTATGGATCTACCAACGATCCTTCCTTTCAGAATTATGGGATTTAGGTATTTACGAAGTTACTAACGATCCTTCCTTCCAGAATTACGGGATTTAGGTCTTTACAAAGTTACTAACGATCCTTCTTTTTGGAATTACAGGATCAACACATTTTTGGAACTCAGACAATCCTTCCTATTGAAATTATGGGATCAACACATCCGTGGAACTCAAACAATCCTTCCTATTGGAATTACGGGATCAATTCAATGATCCTTCCTTTCAAAATTACGGGATTTAGGTCTTTACGGAGTTACTAATGATCCTTCCTTTCAGAATTACGGGATCAACACATATGTGGAACTCAGACAATCCTTCCTCTAGGAATTACGAGATCAACACACGTTCTCGAGTACTGAATTCACCGGATCCGTTCAGAACCGAAGTTCAAGGATGATACAATCCTACCACATTCACAGGGACCAAGATCTCCAGATACATTTTGAACCGAGGTTCAGGGATGATGCAATCCTACCACTTTCACGGGGGCCAAGACCTCCATATACATTTTGAACCGAGGTTCAAGGATGATGCAATCCACCACTTTCACGAGGGTTGATACCTCCGGATACATTTTGAATTGAGGTTCAGAGATGATGCAATCCACCACTTTCACGGGGGGCGAGACCTCCGGATACATTTTGAACCGAAGTTCAGGGATGATGCAATCCTACCACATTCATGGGGGTTGAGACCTCCAGATACATTTTGAACCGAATTTCAAGGATGATGCAATCCCACCACATTCACGAAGACCAAAGTCATTGGATCTATTTTGGACAGATCTCCCAGGATGATACAATCCCTCTTCATTCTCGAGGATTGAGGTCACCGGATCACTTTTGGACATATGTTTGGGGATGATGCAATCCCTCTTCATTCTCAAGGACCGAGGTCACCGGATCACTTTTGTATAGATGTCCTAGGATGATCCAATCCCTCTTCATTCTCGAGGACTGAGGTCACTGGATCACTTTAGGGAAAATTCCCAGGGAGGATACAATCCCACTGTAACATCACTACTCCCCCTTTCAAGGAAGATTATTTTGAACCTCACCAAGCTTGTCTCGAAAGTGTTTGAACTTTACTCGAGATAGAGGCTTCATTAGAACATCAGAAACCAAACCATCATCATCTACATCTTTAGTATGTGAATACTGAACTATCACCATCTCTATCTCCAGTATGTGAACACTGAAAGCATCATCATCTATATCTTTAGTATAGAAATACCGAAAGCATAATCATCTCTATATTTAGTATAGAAATACGGAATCACCATCATCTGCATATACAGTATGTGAATACTGAAACATCATCTATATCTTCAATATGGGAATACTTAAACATCATCATCTGCATCTTATCTCGTATGTATACATACCGAATTTCTATGTGTTACGACGGAACATAGGGTTCTCTGTCATCACAACTATGGTTATCACATAGAATCATTTTAGTATCCATCTTCAGTTCAAAGAGACCTGATATCAGCTTCTTGAATCCATATGGCTTCACAACTTAGCAGAGAAATCTGCTATGTATCTTGCTTCAGCCATGCTACGAGAAACATTGGACTGTTTCCTGCTAAACCATGAACTCATAGAAGACCCCAAAAGCATCTACCTAATGTGATTTTCTTGTCTGAGATACTTCCAGGCCAATCTGCATCTGTGTATCCATACAATATATACTCATGGCTATCATCATAATATAAACAAAATTCTATAGTCCCTTTCAGATATCTCATCACATGTTTTGCAGTTACTAGGTGAACCCATCTTGGTTGAACAAGATATTGACTTAAGGTGTTCGCAACAAAACAAATGTCTAGTCTAGTATTTGTTAAGTACATCAATGACCCAATGATGTGTCTGTAATGAGAATATCCACTAAATCTGATGAGTCATCAGCTAACAGCTTTAGGTTGGAGTCCATGGGTGTGGCCATGACTTTGCATTCCAACATATTGAATCTCTTCAATATATCTATCGCATACTTTCCCTGGTTGAGAAGATTTATTCTAAACTTTGCCATACTTCTAGACCTAGGAAATAATGCATCAACCCAAGGTCTTTCATCTCAAATTCTTCTGCTAGTTTCTTCTTTCTTTCCATGACCTGTTTCTCATTTCCTATCAAGGATAAGTCATCCACATATAATAATAGGATGACAAGTTCATCTTCTACAACCTTGAGATAAATTTTAGGATTAGCTTTACTCTTGGTAAATCCCATGCTTGACAAGAAAATATCTATTCTTCCATACCAAGATCTGGGAGCTTGCTTCAGGCCATAGAGGGCCTTCTTCAACTTGCATACATGATTCCATCCAGCTTCAACTTTAAATCCTCTTGGCTATTTGATGTAAAACTCTTTCTCAATCATACCATTAAGGAAGGCTTGTCTTTACTTCACCATGGAATAAACTACCATGATAGTTCTGAAGGAAGTGTACCTTGCTTCCTGGAGTAAGTGTCTCTTCATAATTAATTCCCTATTTCTGAAAGAAACCTCTGGCCACAAATCTTGCTTTATACTTATCAATACTTCCATCAGTTGCATTCTCTATTTTGTATATCCATTTGGAGGATACAATACTCTTTTCTTCTGGTTTGGGAACTATATCCCATATATCATTCTAGAATTCTTTCATCATAACATCTTCCATGAGTTTGTCTTGTCAGATCATCAACATATCCTAGTCTTCTGCATTAAACTTTGAAGGTTGGAACCCACTTTACTCTTGGTAAAGTTTCAATCCATCAAGAAGCTGTCCATCATGTCATACCGTGTCAAACTCAGATATCTTCTGTAGTCAGTCCCCCTGAGGTGGAATATTATCTTCCTTCTTCATTCTATACAGGTGGTTCTATGCTTGATATATACTGGTCAATAGAGTATGTCATGTCATAGTCTATTCTTTCTGAGGAAAATCATGAACCTTTCTTTGTACACTTGTTCTTGTAGATCCATATGGAGGATACTATGTACTTCCCTTTACTTCTAAAAATCATATCATATACATCATTTCCCATGATCAACTATTATTCTTTTATCATAGTTTCTTTCATAGCATTCGTTTCTTCATCTTAAGTTATCTCTCATACCCATGGTGGTATTCATCCTTTGAGGTGGATCTACTGTTCTCTGAAGCTCTTTCTTTTGTCATGGTGTCTCTGACCCTGGGAGCTTTAGATTCATGTTTATTGAATTGTCATCACTTGTTATTCAGAACAAGTGTTCTTCGGAACAAGTCTCGTCCTTCTTTTCTTGTAGGAGGTTGTACAGGACCTTTCCTACAATTCAAATGCACCAGTTGCATGGTTAAAACTATTTCATAAAACATATGCATAACGACAAATTATTATGCATCATGCAACTATTTATCCAATACAACATTCATGCATATCTCACAGAAACTTTCTAGATTCCTTCCATCTCTACAATGACATCATTGAGATTTTGCACTAATCTAATATGTCAGCAAAGAGGTTTGATAAGTAGCACTGGATATTTGTATAGCACCATGAGATACTTACCCATCACATGCATATTAGTAGTATTAATGTAAACAATATATCATGCATAACACCAACTAAATACAATCAAATGTATAACAAAACAATATCATGAAATGGAAATTGAATACTTATCTTTTATTTGTTTCGTGGGTAGACTCCATCTTGATCATTCTGCTTTATCATCTTCTTCATTCATGAAATCATCATTTCTTATCCAAATGATAAGATGGATAAGAGTTTCTTCAAGAATTGAGTTTTTCATATTCCTCATCGCTTGAGGGATCTTCTTTGAATGGTGAGAGCTTGATCTTCAATTTCTCCCATCTTCTTCTTCTCTTCTTATTAGTCGAGATGAAAGTAATCTCTTAATTCTGGTATACATTCTTCACATGAATGAATCCCATGATCCTAGGAGGCCATTCAAGGTGTCTATCACCACTTCTGCATACTTCTTCTTCTACCGCTTCAAGTTGTTCTACATTCTAGATCTTCACATTCTTCAACTATTTTCTCAAATCCATCTTCTGAATTATGTTCTTATCTTCAAATACTTTGATCAAGGAATCAAAAATATTTGGTGTCTTTAGGGAAGACACATGTGGTACAAGTTTATCCATGATTGAATCAACAATTATCTTCTTGGCCTTGATCGAGTTCTTCTTGTGTAAGGATTTGAGGCTCATCTCCCTCTAGAACGGGAACCTCTCTACTCATGTAGGTGTCCAATTCATTTTCTTCAGAGAGATCAAATACTTCCATGCTTGGAAGTTTTCAACTTCACCAATATTATAATCAAGCTGATGTGATAGATCACTTTGAAATGAGAACCTCAAATGCAAATAGCAAAAGATTAGATCTTACCGATTTGAGGTGTTTGTCCTGCTTCCGGAGCTCACTGATCTAGGGTTTGATAGAGAAACCCTAATTTTCAAAACTTGGAATATTTAAGATATGATTGGATAGAAATATAGATCTCTTTATATGGAACTGTCCAATGTACTCCTTTTCTGAAAACAGTGGAGGGAAGCTCCTGGAATAGGAAGCCCTAGTTTTCCAATTTATTTTACAGAAATTCCTGTTACTGTTTCTATGATATATATGAAATTAATGCTCCTCTATGTCTAAAATTTCTCTCTAAGGTAACCTCACATGTCCTTGATCCAACAACATAGTTTTCATTAGAATTGGTTTCACCAATTTGTATTTATGATCATTTTCCCAAGGTGACCTGTTACAGGACTTTTCAGAACAGTGAAATTGTACAGTATTCCACATGTCACTGGTTCATCTTCAGGTTCTGAAATTCGGACCACAGAAAGTACAGTCTGTTCTTTTTCTGGAACAGTGTCCAAAATTCCATTTGGATCTCTGTATCCCATGCTATAGCAATTCTCCCTAGGTGTCCTGTTTAGGGATGAATTCTGTGAGAGGCTGGAACTTTAAATTGGAGGGATCATATATTCCATAATATAGCAAATTTGAGGCTAAATTTTGGACACAGTGTAAATTAGGATTTTATCTTCTACCTCTGAAATTTTCAAATCCTTATCCTTATCCAATATCAGGATATAGCGAATGTACCAAAACATAGCAGGTTTAGTATTTAGGGTTTTTCCAGATCTGGGTCAAACAAGGGTTTGAGTTTCACCCAGCCAAATTTCTTGATCCAGGTATCTAAAATTAGATTTTGATGAGGAAAGAAATCCTATGCCGGGCTCACTCAAAAATTCTTTTTCTGCAAGAAGCCATAATTTCCCGCATCGAAAACTGAAAATGCTCGGAATCAAATTTTGCTTCGACAGAAAGATGCGCCCTTCAATGGAGAGTCAGCCTAGCCTTCTTTTGCTGATCGATTGTGGAGAGAGAACTAAAAATTAAGAAGCCCTATATTTTGTAGCTGCACAATTCCTTCTTTCAAGGTGGCTCTAATACCATGTTAAATTTTCATATGCTAAGCTAGATCATTAGTATTTCATTTCGAATTCATAACAAAAGCATATAAATAGGATCACTGAAAGATAGACAAGCACAACCATACAAAAGGAACACAAAGATTTATCCTTGGAAAACCCTAAAGGGAAAAACCCAGCAAAATATTCCTCAATATAGATGCCCCAGTTCGGGTTGACCATCAAGCTACAATGGTCATGATCGAAGGTAAGATCATGAACACCTCTATTTCAATACTTATTGATCCCGGTGCTTGCCATAGCTATGTTGCACCTAAGATTGTTGATTTATGCAAGTTAGGAAAAGTAAAGCATGATAAACCGTGGCTATTATAGTTAGCCACTGATACAAAACAAAATGTTTCAGAGATTGTTAAAGAATGTGAAGTAAACCTAAGTGGTTTCCATACTAAGATAAACTTTAACATCCTACCTTTAGGATCGTATCATATTCTTATCGACATGGACTGGTTGGAACATCACCATGTCATGCTCGATTATCTACACAAGTCTATCTTTTGTACTGATAGCCAAGGGAACAAAGTGAAGGTTCAAGGCATCCCAAAGAAGGTTTTTTTAATACAAATCTCTGCCTTACAAGAAAACAAATGTGTTAGGAAGGGATACAAGTTATTTGCGATGAACATTTGAGACGTAGATTCTGATAGAGGACAACACATAGAAGACTTCCCCTTTCTTGAAGAATTCAAGGATGTGTTTCCCGAGGAAATACCTATATTGCCTCTGAAACAAGACCTATACTTTTCAATCAAACTAACCCCAGGATAAGTTCTTTCTTCCAAAGCCCCTTACCAGATGAGTGCACCAGAATTGGTGGAACTCAAACTACAGTTGCAGGAATTAATAGAGAAGGGGTATATCTGACCCAGTGTGTCTCCTTGGGGAGCACCAAATTTGTTCATAAAGAATAAGGATGGTATTATGTGGATGTGCATTGATTACCATCAGCTGAACAAAATGATTATAAAGAACCATTACCCGCTCTGTAGGATCAATGATTTTTTCGACCAGGTGGGAGGAGCCAAAATATTTTTGAATATTGACCTATGATTTGGGTACCATCTGGTATGTATCCAAGATGAAGATATTACCAAGACCACCTTTTTTATGAGGTACGGGCATCACAAGTTTGTAGTGATGCCGTTCGGGTTGACCAATGCACCCGCAAACTTTATGTCTATGATGAACAACATATTCAGTAATTATCTAGATAATTTTGTACTAGTATTTATTGACAACATTTTGGTTTATTCCAAGAATAAAGAGGAACATGAAGAACACCAGCTCTACACTAAGTTTACTAAATGTTATTTTTACCAACTACAAATACAATACCTAGGTCATGTCATATTCAAGGCCAGAATAGATGTGGACCAGGAAAATATTTGAGCTATAAAGGATTTGTCTACCCCGACTAGTGTCACTGAAATTAGGTCATTTTTGGGTTTATCTAGATATTATTGAAAGTTCATTGAGAAATTCTCAAGAATCGCTTGCCCCATGACAGCTTTGCACAAGAAAGCGAACAAGTTCTTATGGACTGGAAAGTGTGAAGAAATTTTTCAAAATCTTAAAGAGATTTTGAAGACAGCACCTGTGTTGTGGATTGCGGATCCTGATGGAGATTTCATGGTATGTAGGGATGCACGCAAGGAATGACTTGGAGGAGTCCTCTTGCAAAATGACCATGCGATCTATTATGAATCAAAGAAATTAAAAGGGCATGAGAAGAATTATCCCACGAATGATCTTGAGCTAGCAGCCATTATTCATGCTTTGAAGATGTGGAGGCATTACCTCATGGGAAGGAATTTCCTTCTAAAGACTAACAATATGAGTCTAAAATATTTATTCGATTAACCCGATCTGAATGCGAGGCAAGCCAGATGGTTGTCTTTTCTGAGTGAGTATCACTTTGAACTAAAGGATATTAAGGGAAAAGAGAACAAAGTTGTCGATGCTTTGAGTTGATGAAGTCATATGATATATGAGGTGACCCTCAGTCAAAATGATGTAGATTTGCATAAGAAGATTAGAACGACCAACAAGGTTGACCCATTCTATGTGGAAATCCTCAAGAAGGTCCAGGAGGACCTCTTGTTTCAACAACAAAAGGAATACGAGGTGGAGGACTATGGACTACTATGGTCTCAGGATAGATTGTATGTTCCAGATGGAGGGGACATTCGGTCCAGCATCCTCATATAATTTCATAGGGAGCCCTACTCGGGGAACCCAGGATATCAAAAGATGATATCTGCCGTCAAGAGACACTTTTTATGGCCCAAGTTAAAGGCTAACATTGCAATGTTTATTGCAAAATGTCAGGAATTCCAGCTAGTTAAGGCTGAGCACCAGCATCCTTCAAGATTTCTATAGCCATTTCCCATTCTAGAATGGAAGTGGGAGGTTATCAGTATGGATTTTATTACTTGTTTATCGAAAAGTAAGAAGCAAAATGATTCCATATTATATTCATTGACAAGCTGTAATATCCCCCAAAATACAAACTTTTAATTAGACTTGTATTTTATCCTTTATTGTTTAATCATTGGCTAGTAGAAAAATTTTCCAAAGAGTCCTAGAAGGACTATGTAATAAAATATTAGGGTTAAATCTTGAAAAGAATAAGTGGAAACATGTATGCAATAGTAAGGGACAAATATAGCCTAACTTCGGGGAAACTAAAGCAGGTGTCATAGGTGCCTTGATGACATTGGACACCCCCTAGAAATCAGGGATTTTATTAGCTCCATGAATTTGGTGAGGAATCGGCTACTAATAGAAAAGACCTAGGAAAAAATTTAATACAAGGAGAAGCATATGGGTGAGGCAGGACATTTCTTAGTATGTTGAGTACATGAACTCTTGGTGTGTGAGCACATGGTGTTAGGAAAAGCTGTGTGAATAAGATATGATATCTGAAGCTGTGGTTAGCTGTCCCTTCTGTTGGAATGCACTATTTGGATCAGGGGTGACTAGGAAGCAGCAGGGCTAAACCTAGTTTACGGTTGGAAAGAACATGGTCATTCCATCATATTACAAGCTACAGATTTACAGGTTTTATATATAACTCTATGGTTAATTAGCCAAAATTAGGATTTTGTATTGTATGCAAAAGCATAAATACTTTTACCTTAGATATTTAGTTTGTCAAACACACGGAATTTAAAGAATGAAGCACTCAGACGGAATGATAAATGTTACAGTATGTTGTTAAACTATTAAGGCTTTAGTTGATTATACTATTGTTCTATGAGTTGGAATGGGATGTTATTATGGGAAAATTTGAACAGAAAAATGAATATCCTAGATATTAGAAGAATTCATAGTCATAGATCTAATTAATAAGCTTCAATAACCTAGATTTACATTATTTTCGCTGACAGTCTAGTTCTTTTGATTTTAACAAATATCCTTATGAAAAGGAATTTTATGGACGAAGTACCAATAGGTCCTTGAGATGTATTGACTATACTGAGTCATAATGCCTCCAAAAGAAATTTTCTGAGAGACTTCAAATTTTTTATATATTCGATTTACCAGTCGATTTCAGGGTTTATGATTTAAAGTAGGAACTTGAAATAAAAACCCTAGAATTGTTCTTTATACTATTCATATTTGTGGATCCCTATTCATTCCTATAGGATAGTACAATAGTGTTATGCCGGCGCATCCCTATTCTTGCAGAATTACCTTACAGGACCTTACCACTGGAAATCTCGCATAGTTGTTTGAGGTTGAGACAATAGGTAAATTATGGACGATGGAATTCTAGTTTTAATGCTAAGGTTTATTTTTTAATTATTACATTAAGGCATATGAACAATAAGATTAGCAGCAACAACCTTGGGTCTATTTTTCTAGCACAAGCGGGCTTGCTTGGTATAGTTGAAGCATTCGTACTCCGAACCCATGTCATACTATGAGTACGAGATCGAGATAAAACACTGTCGATTGTAGGAAAACTGTGGGTCCTTGTGGGTGGGAGTCAAATGTGAGATCATGCAGGTTAAACTTTTTTGATTTTATTCCAACGGGTATATTAGATCCCCCTTTCCCTATTTTCAAAAGATGCGTGGAAACCCCTAGTTCTAGTAGGTTAATACTAGGGTTGTTACAACTAATTATCTCAAAGATATAAGTGTAGTTGATAAAATTTTAAAATACTAGAAGAGATCTACTTAGAAACCTATGTCTTAGATGTTTCCATGTGACAGATCGCTGTGGGATTTTCTTTTTATGGGTAAACTTAGCCCTAAAAGCATGGAAACGACAAATCCTATCATGCTAAAAGGTTTAGAACGTCAAAATCAAGATGCAATGAGAACAACAATATCTGTAAATAAGTATGGTGAATAAAACAAAATGGGGGGTCTTGACAGGTCTCCATTTATATAAAAGAAGAAAGATGATATTGCAATTTTTGTAAGATACTCCAGAAATTAGAATCTTTGAAACAACATATCGCGGCCTTTAATAGACATCCATTCAGGAATTTATTCTGGCATGTGAGTTGTTCAAATAAAATACCTATTTTAGTTTCCAAACGAGCTTTACTGGAGGAAAAAAAAATCTAAGCAATTCTCTTATAAGCGTTATAAATACAAGCATGTTAGTATTTTAAATCATTTGTATAGAACCTCTTACTTGAGGTAAGACCATCGCTATTCCAAGTGTTTTACATATTTTTACAGAATGCCATGGGCTAAGATAAGAGAGAAATCATCCCGTGAATGTCCTTTTCATCCCAGACACAACCCCTTCCAAGGATAAAAGTAAAATTTAAATGAATCTTTTCACCGGTGGATACCCGAGCTGTTCCTCGAATGACCTTTGGAAGTCTTGGCCTCCTTATCATTTCACCAGAGGGTCTCTCTCTCTAAATTCAAAGTCCTACCATCAACAAGAGATCTAGGGTAGACATTTTTTCTTACTGGATTGAGTCGAGCTGGACATGAAGACTCCACACAAACATGTGGGGTAGTAGAAAAATGTGTTATTATAGCTTCTACCTGGAACCCCTAACCTCACTTGCAGAATATTTCACCAAGAAAAGAGCAGGACTTAGTCACCTGTTAAGTGAATTCGAAGCTTTGGAACCATTGCCACATCCTAGGTAGGATCAGAAAGTTGGCCTTACAACAAATTGCAGGGATAAAACAAACCCCCCCTCACTGATAGGATCAAAACTTTCATCACTGTAAATTCTAGAATGTTGGTTCATCACTGGAGTGTTTTTTTTCTCCCTCATGAAACCCTAAGACCCTCATCGGGCAGCGTCTTGAAAAGATTGGGCAACTTAGAAAAAATTTACTTTTTCCTCCAAGATTGTTAGTACTAGATAGGATGACCTTTCAAAGATCCATGAGTCTCTGGTACAGAAGGACTTAGCTTACTTTATTGCAAAAGGACCCTGGCCTTTAACACAATGACACCTCATCATTGCCTCATGATTTGGAAGACCTCGAAACAAGTTTATAGAGGAACTCAACTCTAGTTTGTAAAATTTTAGTATAGCAAGTAAAGTGTCAGAACCCCCTTTCATGATTATGCATACTGAATCTTAGGATAGAAGGCATAATCTTGGTTTCATAGTTCATGGGATAGGTTCTATCTTGGTTAAAGGATTGTTCGGTTTTCCTTCCATTGGAAAGACCCACCTACATAAAAAAGAAAAACTACTTGCAATTAGATTATGGTTTAGTGTTTTGACATCTATTCTGCTTTGTGAAGTTTCAAAAACAAAGGAAGGATTGGGTACCTAACCCTAGATTTCCTTCACACCTACTTCCACCTGCCATAACAAGAAGATGATTAGTTGAACCTAAGTAAGTAAAAACTGCAACCCTTGAGATCCACCGTGCTGATAGTAGAACCCCTTAAGAGAAAACATTTCCTGTAATGTTGCAAAAAAAAACAAATTTAATAATACTTTGCCTATTTACATGAAGGATTATAGATAGTAAAGAAAGTAATTTACAGATGTAGGTGAACAAATTTAAGTGTCCTCAAAGGATACAAAAAAAATTTGATGGGGAAATTTCACATAAGTTGTCAAAGGCAGCACACTTCATCCCCATGAAATCGAACTACAAGGATGTGAACATTGTCGATACCTTCCTAAAAGAGATATTTAGATTACATGGGATACCCAAAGTAATTATCTTAGATTGAGATGTTAATTTTAAAAGAAACTTTTGGAGATCTGTATTCTCTGGATTAGAGACGCAGCTGAAATTTAGCACTGCTTATCACCTGCAGATGGATGGGCAGATAGAAAGAGTAAGCCAAATTGTTAAAGACATGCTTCAAATGTCTATCATGAAAAAACCCACCAAGTGGGAGGATTATCTGCACCTTACAGTGTTTGCATATAACAATGGGTATTAGGCTTCCACCAAGATGAGTCCTTTTGAGGTACTCTATGGATGGAAGTGTAGGACCCCAGTTACTTGGGATAGTCCAATGGATCGACTCATGTTAGGGCCTGACCTGTTATTGGAATTGGAATAGTTAGTTTCCAAGGTCCAGGGAAACCTTAAAGAGGCACAAGGCCGTCAGAGAAGTTATGCAGATAAGAAAAGAAAAGATAAAGACTATCAAGTAGGTGAGCTTGTCTACTTCAAAAGGTCGACAAAACCTAGGAGCTAAGAAAGGACCAGTGGCATATGAACTAGAATTACCTATGCACGTAAGATTTCATAATGTTTTTGATGCATCTTTATTAAATAAATATGTTTATGACACTAAGCATGTCATTGATTGCTCATTATTACAGGTGGAACCTGAGCGGGAATTTTCCCATGATCCTTTGCATATATTGGACAAGAGAGAAGTGAAAATTCAGAAGTTCACTATAGTCCAATTGAAAGTGCAGTGGAAGCACTTTGAGGTAGATGAGGCTACCTAGGAGAATGAGGCCACCATGATAAAGGCTTACCCCTCCTTGTTTCATGATATCATTCAGATTCCCTAGAACACTAAGTACGGCATTGTACTAAGCGAGGATGGATGTAATATCCTGAATTTTGGACCTACCATTTATAGGCACGATCCTATTGACCATGATGATTATATTGATGTTTTATTTTATATTGGGTCAAAGACCCCACTCCATATGAACATGATGATTTTTTTCGTATATTGGGCATAAGAGAATTGTTGATGATGTATAGGTATATATATGTTTTGTGTTGGGCGTGGACCCTGAAGCACATGATTGATGAAATGTTTTGTGTTGGGCATGGACCCTGAAGCACATTATTGATGAAATATTTTGTGTTGGGTGTGTACCCTGAAGCTCATGATTGATGAGATGTTTTGTGTTGAGCGAGAGGCTATGGAGAACATGAGTACTTACATTTTTTTTGAGCATAAAGCTCTGGAACACATGAAAATATAATTTGGAAATGTTGGGCATAAGGTCTGGAGCATTCCATGTTGGTGTTGAGCATAATATCTGGAGCATCGGATATTTGGCCATTGTATCCCTAGGTGTATCGTACAAGTACATCCTATCATTTAGTCTTGAGCGAGAGCTCTGAAATTGCACTATGTTTGTAAATCCCTATTATAAGCATTGAGTATGGGCTCTGGTAAGCACTAAGGGTTACTAAAAATATTAAAATCACCTTTGAGTGAAAATGAATCAAGGAATAATATTGATCTCATCATACTTATTTTTAAGTGATTAAATGAAATTTCAAATTTTTGTATTCTCATCAAGTACTGAAGAACTACCACGTTATATGAGGGAAATCCAACATGCAAGGATGTTTAGAGTTTCCTAGCCTAGTAGACCTGAGCCATCTATCTACTTGATCTTCATAAAGAAGTGTCCTTAAGTCTAAGGAATCATGACAGATGATGCCCGAAGACAAGTGTTAACAAGCATTTTAATACTATGTATTTTATACATAGTATGTATAAACAATTAATTATGATTAATTATATAATTGAATAAATAAAGAAGAGAAGCATCCACCAATTATTATTTATTATTAACGGATTAATAAATAGTGAAATGTCTATGAAAGACTAACTAGGAACTAGTTAAAAGTTCCTAGGTTAAGAATTGAAAATTACCCCAGTAAATTAAAAAGGGTTAAGTCAAGAAATCAAGGATTTCTTGATTTAAATGCCCCTTTGACTAAAACTTCTACCTACAAATACTCAAGCCAAGCAAAGGCTTGTGGGTTCTGATTTTTCATCTAGGATAATTATTATTCTGCATGTTATGCTCCCAATTGTTTTCTTGGAGAACTTTTCCAACAAGGAAAAGAGGATTGATTCAAAACTGATTACTAGTTAGGAAACACTACCTTAGGATCTCTAAGCTACTTGCATGTTGGATTCCAGCTCAGGGGGATTGATATTAGAACAAATAATGGTTCTGGGTCATGGTTGGGAGGAAAGTGGTAGTTCCCAAGTGATTTGGTCATCAAACAGAGGTCATATCTGCATTAAATTGTTAATGCTGGTTATTTAAGTGTGTAGGTGCAGCCATTGACAAAGCTTCAATTTTAGGTATGAAACCCTTGAAGTCCTATTCTATTTCTTCCCAAAGTTTCATTACTGTTTATGTTAAGTAATGGCTACAATGAAATTTTTAACCCTAATGGTTCTGTTTTATGGCTATCAAAATGCTAAGGTTGTATATGCAATTTACTAATAACAAAATGGATAAATATTAGTATATGTTGTACATTACTAGGGTTTGTACTTTGAGTGGAATTCTGTAATTATCTCCATGTTTAGTTTATGTGCACCATATCTAGTTTTTGTTACCAGTTAGCCTATTCTACAGGTTGCATTACTCTGCTGACATATTTCATTTGTCAGCAGAGGGTTGTTTTTAATTCAAGTTTAGTTCATAAGTACAAGTTATATATATATATATTGGTCTGCAAATAGTTTTATAATTTATGTACTATTTGATTTATTATAAACTAAAGAACAAAACCTAAATATTTTAAACTATATCTATTAGGAATAGATTTCATATAATAAACAAGCTAACAATGATTAAAGACCTTCTAAGGTATGCTCTACATAATCATGTAAAAACAAATTAAATATCATAACATTTCATTTTAATAAACATAATCATAATTAACCAAACCGAGAAGGCATTGTGACCATCCATGTGGTCCATTATCAAAACTCTGTATTATTATATAAAATCTACAATCCAAATCGTATCCATTTCCATAACTCAATTGTTTAATTCATAGTCCTATTATTACTGTCATCCTTTATAAAAACATAAAGGGTGTTAAAGGTCCCATTTAAAATCTACACATAACCAAACATATCATGTTAAACATTTAAACAATTAAAACCCATTTTGTCATCAAGAGGTCGCGACATCAAATCATGTAGATGTCTAAACCCAATACAGTAACATTAATAAAACCATAAGCATTTCATATCCAAGTAGGAAGCAATCACATAACCATTCTACACAGTCCATGCTATATATCTAGTATGTGTAGGCTACACTTTTAAGCTATGCCACAATTGTTTAATCCAAACAACACATACACTAACCGTGAGGTCGCCAAGGCACTAGTTACAGCCTCGACAAATTCCAATCTAAACATATAGTCATGCTATTTAAACCAAATCGATATCGTGGGTTGTCATAACCCTGGTTGTTACATCTCAATTCTTTCCAAGTAAAAAATTTACGAATAAAACACCAACTAAAAGATATCACAATGGTTGGGAGAGGCACCTTCCATTCGTGGCATGGCTTGCACCCACGCCGAGCCATTACAAAACTAAGAATACATTACTCTATTAAAAATACAGACCCATGTATACACTAACATAGAGCATGTGGTGGCAAGTGAATGGGCTACGGCACCATTGCTACAATGCTGTATCCCATGGCATAACACCCAAGCTCAAGAAGTTCCCAACTTAAAATATAAACCAAACAAACAGAGTGTTGTCCATATGGCCGTAACCCAAAACATTAATCATACATAGAGTAAATTTCCACAATATTTAAGGACACGATCGAATCCTTTAAAGTGCACATAAAATGTAGCATTTAAATAACCATACAAAACCCAAGTTCACGTAGTTTTAAACGCTTAAGGAAATCATAGGAATTTCATCCCAATTATGTTACATTCTTTATATTATAAAAACCATTGTGCCATGTATTTATAGAGAGAGGCATGAAACCCCTTTGATGGACAGTCAAGTATCAAAATATTATTGGCAAGTTGTGAGCTAGTGCACCATTATAGGTAATGGTGCAACCATGGCCCAAACAAATGCCAAACCTCTCAAAGAGAGACCATTTAAAAAACCATAGAAAGCTACATCATAAACCCTAAAGGCAGAGTGAACAAGTGCCACATGAAACCCCAACCCAGTAAATATTTCCACCTCAGGAATGCTTAGAACAAGAGGAGGCAAGTGATTCTTACTAGCAGGCTTACCATGGCCATAAAGGAGAAATCCCAACTCGACTGTGTATCCCTGTGCAAACCCTGGAGCACCTTCATCTCCACCTACAAGAAACCCACAATGGCATGAGGAGCATGACCATGCCATGAAGGAACCAAATGAAGAAATGCATTTTACATAGAGCCGGTTGAGCTTATCTACGAATCGATGGGGTCATCTCCATTCTATAAACACATAGAGGCCACACTACACCACAATGCTATAACGATATTGTAGAAACAACGAATTCCAATTCCTTTGCCAAGGGTTTTCACCAACCTCGGAATTAATGGCGCCAGCTGGTGGCCATTAACTCCACCATAAACCCCAACCATAATTTTATGGATCAATGTCATATCAACCAAGCCATATGTTAAACCCTCTATACTATGGTTTTTCCACCCTTTAAATGTTATCTCAAGGCTAATGACATGGTATGTATACCATAGCCCCAACCTTATGGTATGCGCAGCCCTTAATACTAACATATAGTGTTACAATGATTTCCCTTAACACTATCATATAGTGTTGTAATGTATTCCCCTTAGCAAGAAGCTTATAGTGTTATCATATTCCCTTTACGATAGTTCATATAGGAAGTGTATGCACTTAAGTCGTAAGTATAGGTTGTAGAATTTAGGAATCATGGAAAACGTAGTATGCCATGATTTCCTCGGTGGGAAGAACAAGCATAAGTTTACAAGCATGTAACCAAGGTAAACCTGCAAAATAGAAACAATAGATGAGTAAGTAATTAACACAAGAGATAGACAATAATAATGGAAGGACAGTAATATAATTCATAGCATCCAGTAATTTAACGAATAAAGATAATTAGCAAACATAGAATGTACCTGAGTCGTAAAATGGAACAGTAACAAAAGAACAAGGCAAAACGGGAAGTTTAACTAAGAACTGAATGGTTTCAAGTAACCAATAATCCCTATGTTACAAGAGTAACATGTGAATCAATGAATAAGGTGCCTTAGTTCGAATGAACTAAGTAAGCCTGCATAATGAAGAATAACCTTACCTCTCATATCATCATCATGAGAACAAGTCCTGCCACTCTACCACTTTATTTCCATCAACAAAGTTAAGTTAATTTTTATTTAATAAACAAAGTACACATGTGCAGGAGTAAAACAATGATCTATATAACTCATGAATTCACCGACAATAATAACTAAGATATATCGACAGTTTAATTAACAGAATTAAGACATTAGAAGTAAAATCAACTAATAGTCATGAAATGGATAAGAGATTAACAAGACAGAGGATAGAATCCAAAGAGGTCGAAATTTTAAGGAGCATCTATGTTTCCGCATGAGTACTAATGATCCCTTTTGGGTAGTTTTCACTAGCGTATAATTTTTTTTTTCAATTTTTTGGTTTTTCATGTTAAGAGGTTTTAGCAGTTTGCATGGTGTGTGTATCAAGAAGTTTTATCAATGCTATTGAGGGATGGATTTTATCCATGAATGGACGAAAAATTCATCTCATCTCCTACAGGCTGACCAAAGGTATGTTACTTATATTCCAACCTATTTTTCTCTTTATCTCTCGTTCCTGATTTATTTTCTTTGCTTTCTTATCATTCTTCTCCCATGGTCAATGATTTTTTAAGGGGTATATCACAAGTAATGGAAAGCTTAGGATTATATTTTTATTATATTTTTTCCATATGTAATTATCTACATAATAATTTGTTTTTATAATATATATAGAACATGCATTTTTTACATGTATGCGAAGAATTTGATCTTGTGTACATGTACATTTATGTTTTATCATAAATATGTTTAAATTTATTTAATAAATTTGTATTTTCATTATAGGTTATTATAAATAAAAGTAAAACAAATATTAGTTGTATTCTATGTATTGAGTTGGGTTAATTTAAACTTAAGTTAGGTTAGTAAAAGTTACTATTAGGGTTAGACACAATAGGTTGAGGTAAGATAACATAGGAAAAGCAAGAGAACCGTAGGTTAGGGTATATTAGGCTACCATAATTTAAAATAAGGGTAGGATAAACTAGCAATAGGCCTAATGTAAGGTTATGTTGGGTAAGGTAACCTAACACATGATAGGGCATGGGAAAATTATAATCTTAAGATAGATAAAGCTATTTTAGCTAAGATAAGATAGGAAAGAAAACACTAGCTGGATATAAGTTAAAATGGTATTGTAAATTAAGGTAGAATACATGAGAGAATCAGGCTAGGGTAGAGTTGTGATAAGTTAGGGGAAAATAGAGTAGGTTATTTACGCTAAGATAAAATAAAGTTGGCTAGGGAATGAGGGGGAAAGGTAGAAGGAAGTAGGAAAACACTAGATAGGGGTTGAAGGAATAATGAGTGAGAGAGTGGGGGTGGGAGGGGGTGAAAGGACAAATGATTGGGAGGGTTATGGGTTACTAAGAGAGAGAGAGAGAGAGGCGAAGGGTAGATGGAGGATTAGGAGAGGGAGAGAGAGAGNGGAGTAGGGGAGAGAGAGAGAGAGAGAGAGAGAGAGAGAGAGAGAGAGAGAGAGAGAGAGAAAGAGAGAGAGAGAGAGTAGTAAAGTATTGTAACTTCAGAAGATAATCCAGATGTATTATTTGTGTTACTGCTTGAGGAGATGAGTTTGGTCTTATTAGATTCATTGAAAGAATCAATGTAAACATCTGAATGTAAGTCAAGTCACTAATACTACCCATGTTTCAATATAATAATTTATATTTTTGGTGTCTTTCTAGACAAGTCATCCGAGTCAGTTAGACAAGTCGAACCTGTTAGGTTAGAGGTCAATTCAACTGAAGAATATAAATAGGGTGGAGCTTCCCTTAATTTTTACTCACTCACTGAAGCTATTTTACAAGAGAGATAAAGAGTAGTGCACCAGAAAGAAGAGAGAAGTAGTTGTTTTGGTTTTACACTGCTCTGGTTGAGTTATATACTGAGGAAGTTTTATGGGGTTTTCTTCCTTTTGGTTTCCTCAAGGAAATATTTTTGTTCTTGTGTTCATATGTTTATATGCTTGTTGTTATTTCAGTGATATACTATTAATAATTTTTTTAAGATATCATATAATAAAAATTAAGAAAAATTAACATGGTATGAGAGACACCCTGAGAGGGAGCACTGCACATTTAGGGTTGTATTACTCCGAAAAAATCCCTTGACATATTAACCAGAAAAGAGGGCTCTCTCAACTCGCCCCTAAAGAGCACATATTTTTTTGAAGACATAACTAAATTCCAATAAGTTTCATTTTTGGATGAGTTAATCCTGTTGGGAAAAACTAGCGCTTCCTGAGACTCCATCATCAATATAAGAAAAAGAAAGATACAATATATGGAAAACTTGATCAAAATATGAATTCAAGGACCCTGTACTCTGGAATTTCTTTTGGTGGGAATCAAAACCCACTGAACACTGCAAGTGTCCATGGCTGCATCAACATGATCTCTACCAAGAATATTGTGGCGCGAGCTAAATATTATGGTTCGTCGCAACCTGACATTGGGAATAAATCTGCTCCACCCGATACCCCTTTTCGTATTCATAAACCTAGTGACAAGCCTAAAGCTCCGCCTCACATTCCTAGGAGAGTCTTAAATCATTTACAGCACAATCCTAATGCCTAAGCTACCCAAAAATATTTCATTGTTGAGGATTTGGGTTAGACTCCTTATGCGATGTCCTCCATAGAAGTTCTTCATACTTTCCCTTCATAGCAGAAATCCTTATTGTTTGCTCTTGGGGTGGTTGATTCAAAACCTTCCTCAGTGACTAAATTAAAAAATCATGAAGTCTAGCCTCACTTTCCTTGCTATGTGTCTATTTTAGTGCATGTAGAGTGTATAAACAACACCATCAAGCGCACAGTGATTAATGAAGGATTTGTTGCTTCTGTGATGTCTTTAGCCTGTTGGAAGGGCTTACGTTGTCCTACATTGTAAAAATATGGAACCATGTTTATTGCTTTTGATGGGAGATATTTTTTGTTGCATGGTATAATTCCTTCTCTTGAGGTCCAATTGGGAGGGAATACCATCACGATCGAGTTTGAGGTGGTTGATGTGCTCCTCAACTATAAAATTTTGTTGGGATGTAATTAGATTTATAATATGAAATTGGTCATGTCATCCCTCTTCTGAGTGATTTATTTCCTTTCAAAGGGAGGATTGTTACAATCGATTAGAAATATTTTGATAATTACGATAGAAAAGCATCATTGGGTGCTACTATCTCGGTCATTGATAATTCTCAGGAGCCAACTGAGAATGTTGGGGTGGGAATGTATCTGTCATTGATGTTAACTTTTGATTATCCCACAACAATACTTACCATAGGTTCCATTCTTGGTATAGATTCATCATTGTTGAGTTCAGTTCCATTTCGCATTTCACATTTGGAAGATCCTTGGCATCTCCCTTATCTGAGCACTTCGGATGAATGGCATAGACCTGCCAAGATGGACCTGACATTATCTACAACATTGGTTTCTTATCAATATCACATTGATCCTATTGTAGATCCTAGTCCTTTGTCTTCACGGATGGAGGAGGAAGACCCTTATGCAATTTCTGTTTGGGAAGTTGCATCATCTCACTCACATGAATACTTCAATGACATTTTTTCAATGGATGAAGCTATTATCAAAGCTACATATGGTGTAGAAATACCTTGCTGAGAGTTACATCATAGATCTTACTTTCTTCCTGAGTTTGAAAGTATGGATGCGATGACTATAGGGTGATCCTTAGCGAGACATTTTGTAGGCCAGTGTTCCCATTAGGTGATCCTAGTAATTTTGATGAAGTTAACATGGCCAATTCATCACCAACCATGCCTATCAACATTTATCGAACTGCTAGCAAGATTGAGAATGTGTACATTGGGTCAGATTGTTCCCCCGATGATATTGAAGCATACACCAAGATATTTAAATAATTTTGATATTTTTTTGCTTATTCATATGAGGAAATGTCGGGAATAGACCCTCGTATTGTTGAACATGAGATTAAAACTTGTTCGGATGCTAGACTTGTTCTACAACTTTTGCGTGCGATGAATCCTAGGAAAGCACCTGCTATTAAGGCAGAGATAGAGAAGTTGCTTAAGGATGGATTCATCTATCCCAATCCATTGAATGAATGGGTGTCCAATCCCATTCTTGTTGATGAGGCCTGTGATCCCATTAGGTTCTCCTAGTAATTTTGTAGAAGGGAACATGGCCAATTCATCACTAACCATGCCTATCAACATTTATCGAACTCTAGCAAGATTGAGAATGTGTACATTGGGTCAGATTGTTCCCCTGATGAGTTTGAAGCATACACCAAGATCTTTAAATAATTTCAAGATGTTTTTTATTGGTCATATGAGGAAATGCCACAAGTAGACCTTCATATTGTTTAACATGAGATTAAAACTTGTCTGGATGCTAGATTTGTTCGACAACTTTTGTGTGCGATGAATCCTAGGAAAGCACCTGCTATTAAGGCAGAGATAGAGATGTTGCTTAAGACTAGATTCATCTATCCCATTCCCTTTACTAAATGGGTGTCCAATCCCATTCTGATTGATAATAAATAGGGAACTATCTGTGTATGCACTAATTTCAGAGACCTGAATCGAGCTTGTCCTATGGATAACTTCCTCGCACCATTTTTTGATCTGATTTTAGATGAGTGTGTGGGAAGCGAGGTATTATCGTTTATTAATGGATTTTCAGGATATAATTAAATTTAGATCAAACTTAAGGATCAACATAATATCTCTTACATTTGTTCTTGGGGTACGTTTACGTATTGGAAAATGCTTTTCAGACTTAAAAATGTCGGAGATACTTTTCAATGTGTTATGACCTTCACTTTTCACAACCTCAAGTGCATAATTGAAGTGTATCTTGATGATTTAGTAGCTCCCTCTCATTTGAGAGTGGATCATCCTTACAATCTATGATTGGTTTTTGAAATATGTTGCCTATATCAAATTCGGTTAAATCCTCAAAAGTGCATCTTTTGCATGAGAGTAGGTCACTTACTAGGGTTTATCATTTCCAAGGAGGGCATTAGGGTCGACCCTTTAAAGGTTGAGGAAATACTTCAATTTTCTTCCCCACGAAATATTAGACATCAAAGTTTGCAAGGGATGACGAAGTTCTTGCGGATATTCGTTGTTAAATTTTCCAATTTGACTAAGGGTTTCATGCGCTTATTGAATAAAGGCATGTTGTTTATATGGGATGAGAGAGTGCAAGATTATTTTGATTCTTTAAATAAATCCTTGGCATTATCCCCCATGCTTAGTCCACCCGAATACAACCATGATTTCTTATTATATGTGGTCACATCTCAAGATATGATTGGCATGGTCTTGGTTCAAGAGGATGAGGAGATCCAAGAGAATGTCATCTATTATCTTATCCGAAATCTCATTGATGAAGAACTTCTATATACTCATGTCGAGAAGTTAGCCCTAGATACTGTTCATGCGGTCCAACGTTTGAGGAATTACATACTCCTTCACCAAAATTTGGCTGTGGCTCACATTAATCCAATTCAATTCATCCTCACTAGACAGATGATAGGGGGGAATACAATAAATGGATTATGTTTTTAAAATAATTTAATCTTGATTTTGTTTCAACAAAGTCAAAGAAATAGTTGATTTTTGTAAAGCTCATATAAGACTTTCCTAGTTTGGATGAAGGGGAAATTCATGAAGACTCTTCCGTTGATGAACACATTTTACTCATTTTGAATATGGACCCATGGTATGGGGATATTATTGTCTATTTGAAAACTTTGAAGGTTCCTTCTCACCTCTCATGAGATGAGCATTGATGGTTATGTCATTTAGCTAAGAATTACCTTATTGTCAGTGAAACTTTGTATCATCCCAGGGTTGATTCTATTTTATGTCAATGTTTACCTTATGGAGAGGTTGAGTCTCTGCTAAATGATTGCCACAAAGGGGAATTTGGTGGTCATTTATCTATGCTTTCTATAACTCATTATATTTTGAGAGAAGGTTATTTTTTTGTTGTCTATCTTCAAGGATTGTGTTAATGTGGTCAAGAGGTGCCACCCTTTCCAGGTGTTTTCACAGAACATGCACTCGTAGCCTACCCCGTTACATACAATTATCACCATTGGTCCCTTCACCAAGTGGGGGGTTGATTTGATTATTTCAAAAAATGGGAAGAGGTTATTCCCACTATCAAATACGACGGTGAGACAACTGCACATTTCATATTCAATTAGATTATAACTCAGTTTGGTATCCTGAGATAGATTGTCACTGACCATGGCATGCACTTTCAAAATAAGATGATGGATGAGTTATCTTCAAAGTTAGGATATAAGAAAGAGAATTCCTCTTCTAACTATCCTCAAGTGAATGGACAGGTTGAAGCTGTGAATAAGTCCCTTAAGTCCATTTTCCAAATAACCATAAATAAAAACAAAGACCAATTGGCATATCATGTTATATCCTTCTTTGTGGGCCTACCAAACTGCGACTAACTCTACCACCGGTTTTTCCCCATATTAGTTAGTGGATGGTGTGGATTCAATTTTATGGATTGGATGTGAATTCCTTCTTTGAATCTAGCCATGGAAATTTTTCTTGAGACTTATGCATTAGAAGAACGCCTGGTCCACTTAGATAAACTTGATGAGCAACATCAAGATTCCTTGGTGGATCTTGAGGTAAACAAGCATCGCGTTAAAGCCTAGTATGATAACTTTGTCCATCCCTGAAAGTTTAGTGAAGGTGACTTGGTCCTCTTATATGACCAATCTAGGGAACCATTAGGGGTGGAAAATTTTAAACCCATGTGGCATGGGCCTTATGTGGTCAAGCAGGTATTAGAAAAATGTGTTTATGATCTAGTAGATTATGAAGGGATAGCCATGGTGGAGCCTAGAAATGTGATATATATCAAAAGACACTATGCGTAATTCTCATCCAAGGCTAATACTTTGTAGATTACTATATAGTTGCATACTTTAGTTTTGGACTTCTTGTGGTGATTGAATTTGATTAATTTAATTCATTTGTTGTGGAAGATGTCGACAAAGTCTTTGGTATATGCAGGATACGCTGACGGTGCCATCCACCATAATCAAAACTCAACTTCGACCGCTTGGGTTATTTATAATCCTATGGGTCAAGTTTTATGTTTAGGAGGTGTATGTCTCTGACCTTCATTGAAAAATATTGTTGAATATAGTGTCGTGCTTAAGTTATTATGCAATGCCATATCTCATGGTATTCGGTATCTTGAGGTACGCCTTGACTCATAATTAGTGGTCTTATAGTTAAATGGTGTGTATCATATTCGAGATCAAACTTTATTATGAATATTATTGAGATTAAGTTTGTTAGAATGGAAATTTGAGAAAATTACATACATTCACATTCCAAGAAATTACAATCATGTTGCTGATTCATATGAAAATTATGTACTAGATTGGCATTTGATACACAGACAATGAAGAATTCACATCACATTCACACATGCAAATATAAATAAATGATCATAATAAGTATTTTTCATTCAAAATATAGTCCAAAAAATTGGTTTCATAATACATAATGTCATGATACAAAAATGGGGATTCCGGGCCACCAAAATATACTACACAGTCAATACAACAAAAATTACATCTACGCCTCTAGACCTATGGATCAGGGTGTTGATCATGATAAAAAATGAAAAATCTATATACCCATATGAATAGACAAACCCATGCACATGGTATACCCACCACCTACTGTTGCATAGCCTTAGGAAAGTCCTCGACTTGTGCCATGGGCACTCTGTGTGTAAGTGAGACAAAGTTTGTGTGGGTGTTTTGGAGTGCATGCTCTGCGTCCACACCTATGATATCATCACCTCTCCCCATTTGATGATTTAGAGGGAATCCATCTAGTCGTTTAGGTCCAACATCTATGTATACATGACCAGTATGAATATATGCCATCACACAAAAACATGTCTTTCGATTTCACTATATAAAAAAACTGAAAAAAAAAAAATTTAAAAAAAATCGATTCAACATTTTCACCTATTTCTTCGTATGCAAATCCCTATGGAATAGGAATGTTTGGATCACGATAGAAGTCTATCCCCTCATAGGGGTAGTTGTCTATAGCTATGATCTACCTACACCGGCAAGGGAAAAATTTTGTTTGGTAGGGTGTGGCCACTCGCCCTCCTCCTAGCCTCTACATTACATTTTACTAGCGCAGCTGAGCTATACCCTGAGCACCCTTAGGAGTGACCTCTATTCTTAGGCTTAGCCCCTATATGGGCTCAAATAAGAATGTACTCAAGACACTTGAAAAACCAAATTTTCGTGTTCTACCCATCTTACAGTATCACAACTACGTTTTCATGTTACCCAACAATGAGGTACTATAGTCATAAATGGTGGGCCTCCTACATTCCACTGGATAGAAAATCAATGGCCTGTAAGCCTAACGGAGGGATGTTAATCCTGCAATCCTTCCTAGTACTAGTAGTATGTCCTTGATGCTAAGCTTTTGGATCAATTTCGTTGGGTTTTGATTCCCAACATTTTTTTTTTTTCAGGAGGAAGTAAACTACAATGTACTGCTCAATTGTGAGACCACCTCCAACCCCAAAAGCTCATAGATTTCCTACCTACCCTCTATGGGATATTCTGGTAATAAAGTAGATATCCTCAAAATCAAGGCTGAGATGAATCCCCTCGATCTAGAAGGTTTCCGGATCTGGATCCCAGTATTCTATCAGCATTTGGAGTAGTGTTGGTTTGGCTCTTAAGCTACCAAGAAACAAGAATTTATATAAATTGCGTGCCCTCAAAGCTTGTTGGGCTATTAGAACACCTTGTACAACCCTTTCCACATCTTCATGCTCATGTTCACACCACTCCATAACTATCCTGTACAAACATTTGAGAGTTTCATGAGTCTTCACCTTAAAAATGGGTAAATTCAGCCTTATACATGACTGTTCATCAAACAAATTCATATATATGTCAAAATCGAAGGATTTTTCATGTATATCAAGCCCTATATGTTGAAATTGAGTGACTTTTTGTGTGGGCTGAAAACGCCAATTTTGGGGTGTCCTAAAAATACAATTCAACCACTAAAAATTAAAATAAAAGAATTAAAATGAAAGAGGATGACATGAATAATTACCTGATCTAGATGGTTTGTGATTTCATGGACCGTAGCTCCCGAAATCAACATTTCAATTTTATGGTTCAAAAACACTGTGTGGTAAAAATTGCAAATGGTATGGTAAAAATGAGTTTTTTACTATTTTATAGATTTTTTTTTGAAAATTTTACCCACGTCTCTATAGTTTGGACCATTATTGAGTATTTTAGACTGTTTGTCCTAATATTGTGGAGTAGGGAACAGATTTGAGCATACTTTTACCAATAATTTGACCTGTTCATATCTATTACATGTATAACTAGGTTAGGACTCCATATCCTCTTGCATTATGCATTACCTTCTGACCATTTCACCTTGAATCTAGGTATGAACCCACTTAGTAGTATCACATAACCTTCATACTACTATAGAAGTGGCATTATGTAAGTGGTATAGATTTCCTATACATGGGTTCTGTAGTTAGATCCTATTTTTCAATTTGGTACCCATGCTGATATTCCTCCTGTAGGTTTTGGAGTCCCTTATTAGTCCTACCATGTCCTTGAGGAAGAGCTTGATACTCCTCTTGAACTTTATGCTGTCCATCTACCATAGGGACTCCATTGTATATCAAGTTGTAATTGCATCTCATGCCTTTTTATTTCCTTATTGAGCTTTATGTTGGCTCCCCGATTCAGAGTTATAATACATGTATCATAATATTATCTCAATCCTAGGCAAGCAAATCCTTTTACATATCCTTTTCACCTTGATCATCCCTTATCGGGAGGAGACCTTCCCTCGAGTGTCCTTATCCTACACATGCTTCCTTGCATTGAGTATAGGTATGTTCCACTACTTGGAACTAGTTTGCTTGCTCACAAAACTCATATCCTCATAGTTGTATACTATAAGAAATTTTATTCCTTTCCAATATATTCAAATATAAAAAATTCCAAAAAAAATAAAAAAAATAAAAAGCCGGACATGAAATGATATTATCTTTAGAAGATGTTGAGTTGTGTCTCCTTTGAACAAATCACTATATATCACATTCAATGGTTGCATTATTAGTATGACTTTAGGAGCTGTACTCATTACTCTGAGTTTTCTCCATCGACCGGTTATGATTCCAGTCCCTATGGATCCTCTGTCGATGCCTCCTATGTCACAGAGTTGTCCTAGTTTGCATGTCAAGTCTATGCTACCTATTTTTAGTCACCATTTTCCTTATTCTCTTGTTCGAAGGAATTCTAGCCCGAGTTAGAAATTCCTTATTTATCTTAATTTTGCATGTCAATCGTTCTTGGTACAGTTACCGATTCGTGCAAATCTTGTTTGTTTGAGCTTTCCCACATTATCTAGCATTACTGAGTACCTCATGTTGGTTGATGGGGAATTCCCTAATTCCCTCCTTCCAATGGATTCCATTCCATCGAATTCAAATCATTTATTATGGAATAGGATTCTGGAGTCCATTTGAGTTCCTCGAGACTTACAATCATCAGTGGTAAGTTCTATTTCAATCGACAATTTTTGGAATATACCAATGTCCCCTGATCGATGGATATTTTCAAGTGTTTGACTTCAAGACATCTATGCAAACTTGTTAGATTGCACTCTGTACCTTGATTCCCATTATCATTATTGGTGGGATATTTCATGTCTATTAATGGTATACATTAATGGCCGACAATCAAACGATGGATGATCATGTTCAATATAGACACCTTTATTCGGGTGATGGGACATGTACTCATAGTGGTTTGCATAGAAGACATCTGATATTGGTGGAATTCCACATATTCTACCTCCTTGATCATGCCACTATTCATGACATGCCAGCTCTCATGACTATATTCTAGTATATTATCATATATCTTCATCAACTATGGAGATCTTGTTCATTGTATATTGTACATGGCGATGACCATAGATGATAGTTGTATATCATGGCTATTCATGGAAATTGTAGTATTATGTATCTGGGACTATTATATTCATATTTGTAGTCATATGAAAATATTTATCATTGTATTGTACTGATGAGTGGTTGTTTCTTCCATTAGGGTCTTCATTACTCCACTTCTGGGATGGATATAATGTATTTCGGCCATCGTGTTACCCCTCTGACCTCACACATTAAGGGCATCTATTATAGCTGATTTTACCACCCTTGGTAGATTATATATTTATTTAATTCCATGTCCCTTTGTAGGCTCCTTGGATACCTTTTTCTCAAATTATACTTTGATGTCCCAATAAAGTCCCCCAAAAAACCTGTTTATGTGTATACGCAACTTTTAATGCAATATCTACGTGTACATGCAGTTTTTCAGACAAAACCCATGTACATATGGAAATGTGCATGAAGAAAAATATTTTTGGAGTTTTCCTCATAGACTCTTGAATAAATTGACTCTTGGCCTTCCATATTCCTTGAGAATGCTTGGACTCGACCCTCCATTTCCTATTTAGAGTGCTATATATTGAGCCTCTTGGACACATTGAAGAAGGAGAATTTGGAGACAAAGGAAACTATAGTTTAGTTTTTCCTCACTTTTTTATGCTTGAGTCTGCATCCCTTTGTCCCTTTGGAGCACACGGTGCTTCTCTTCCCAAGATTTCCTTTGCTTTGTATGCTTTCCATTGTGATGGAGGATTGAAGTGGTGGAGGCACGGGTTAAGGACTCGATTTTTCCAATTTGAAGAAGTGCCAACAGAGTTTGTCACTATTCTATCTCTGTTTTATTAATAAAAATATCCATTTCCTATCTAATACATGTGCATAAATATGAATATTGTATCCATGGATGTAGTTTTTTTTCCTATACATGATGGTTTATATATGCTAGAGTAGGCCTAACACTTTGATCTATAGCATGCTTGTCTTATTTGCTATTGTTGAGAGTGAATCGTTAATACAAGTGTGTTATAAAAGTTCAGCGGGGGTCTACATCAACCATCCAGAATAAGGTACGCTTCATATCCCTTAGTGTTAGATATCTTTATTTCTCTTGCATATTGGAATGGATTGATTTTTGGTGTCATTCAGTCTATTGTGTTACACCCCAAGCCATAGGAAGTTTCTCTCCATAACATGATGGGATTATGATTTTATTACTTTATATGTATATTATCTACTCTTGAAAGGAAAAAATAATTCCATCATCGAATGTAAGAATAATATTGCTGTAGATTTCGAGATGAAAGACCTTGGAATAATGCATTACTTTCTAGGTCTTTAGGTATGGTAGTATCGACAGGATATTTTCCTAAACTAAGGAAAATATGCTGTAGAAATCCTAAAAATATTTGGAATGAGATATTGCAAAGCTATGACCAATTTGATGACAACAAGTTTGAAGTTATTAAATGATGATTCTCCGGAAGCAGTTGATTCTACCTTATACAGATAGATTATTGGTTCTCTCATATACTTAACCAATACAAGACTAGATATATGTTTTGTTGTAAACACTCTAAGCCAGTATATGGTGAATCCTAAACACATTCAACTTATTAGATAAAAACATGTAATGACGTATCTAAAGGGAACTTTAGACTATGGGATCAGATATTCATCTAGTGGAAAGATCAAATTACATGGATATACAGATTGCTATTGGGGAGGAAGTTCCAAATATAGAAAAAGAAACTTAGGATGTTTCTTTAGTATGGGATTAGGCATAATCTCTTGGTTCTGTAGAAAGAAGACCAATATTGCACTTAGTACAATAGAAGATGAGTACATTGCAGCATGTTCAACATGTAGCAAAGCATTATGGATCTGAAATATGTTAGCAGGTTTATTTCATGCAGAGATATATGCTACTGATATCCTCTTTGATAATCAAAGTTGTATTAATATGACAGATAATCTTGTGTTTCATGATAAGACAAAGCACATTGAAATCAGATATCATTTCATCTGGGATATGGTTAATAAAGGAGCTGTAAAGCTCAAGTATGTTCATACATAGGAACACATGGAATATGTGTTAACTAAGCCTCTGGATCCTGTAAAATTTGAATACTTTCAAGATAATCTTGGTGTAGTGTGAAAGGACCTCTCTCGAAAGTGGGAGTGACAATAGATAGATGATGGATGTAGTTGTGGGTAGCTCAGTCTAGAGGAGGGTAAGTATATCTAGGCTTGTTTAGGCCAAAAGGGTTAGTAATTCATATGAGTCATGTTTATCCTAGGGTATTATTATGTCTATCTATATTTGGTTGCCCTGAAACAGTTAGTAAGCTAGAAAATGATTGTTTTGTCCCTAGGGATATCTATCTCTCTAACTAGGGTTGTTTGGCCCAAAAGGGTTAGTAAGTTAGACAAAATGATCGAACGGATCGAGCAAAGAAATCACCATGATGCTCATCCAATATGTTGAAGGGAAATATGTATATTCAGTATTGTCATACCATTGATAGTTGAGGTGATTGCTTCAGTATTGTTATATTGATGATTGTTGAGGTGATTTAATTGGCATTGTTATACTGATGATTGCTGAGTTGTTTTTCCTTAGTATTATTACACTGATGATTAATGAGATGTTTGCTTCAGTATTTCTATATTGATGTTTGATGAGATGATAGTTTCAGTATTATTATACTAATTATTGTTGAGATGATAATTTCAGTATTGATATACTTATTATTGTTGAAATAGTGTCAGTGTTGCTATACTAATGATTGTTGATTAGCTTACTTCAATATTTCTATATTGATGGTGATGTTGACGTTCCATCATCTCTTTGCTGGAAATGTAAATGATGATATGAGATTATAGACGTTTTGATTTTACCAATAACATGCTAATTAGGTTGTTATTGATATTTCAGTATTTACATACTGATGATGCAAATGTTGATGTTTCATTATTTACCTACTGATGATGCAGATGATGATGTTTTAGTATTCACATACTGATAGAAGATTCAATATTCACATATTGATGTAGCAGAAGATGATTCAGTATTCACTTACTAATGTTAGATAAGAAGGTTTGATATTCAAAAGAGGATTTAGTACTCACATACTGATGTGGCATAAGATGATTCATCATCCACATACTAATATCCCAGAATATGATTTAGTATCCACATATTGATATCCAAGAAGATGATTCAATATTCATATACTGACATGATAGAAGATGATTCGGTATTCACATACTAATGCTACAAAATGTGATCAAGAAGATGATTCAGTATCCACATGCTGATTCTACAAAAGATAATTTAGAAGATGATAGAAGATGCTCGAGTACCTACATATTATTATTAAGTATTCACATATTGAGGTTGCAGAAGATTATTCAGCTGAGATTGATGATTAATATGTATGATGATGTTCCAAAAATTCCTATGACATATAGAGACTTAGTGGTTAGTTGTATAGATGTAGTAGCAGTTTCTACTATGGTTGAATACCTTCCTAGTTAAGAGGGAGTGTTAAAGTATTGTAACTTTAGAAGATATTCTAGATGTATTGATTGTGTTCCTCCTTCAGGAGATGAGTTTGGTCTTGTTAGAGTCATTGAAATAATTAATGTAAACGTTCGAATGTAATTCAATTTAATAGTACCCAAGTGTCAATATAATAAATGTTATTTTGGTGTCTTACGAGAAAATTTGACTCTATTAGGTAAGAGGTCAAGTCAACTGAAGAATATAAATACGGAGGAACTCCCCTTCATTTGTACTCACTCACTCAAGTTGTTTTGCAAGAGAGAGAAATTTTAGTGCACTGGAAAGAAGAGAGAATCACTTGTATGGGTTTTACATTTCCCTGGTTGAGTTTTATACCGAGGAATTTTTGTGGGGTTTTCAACCTTCTGGTTTTCCCAAAGAAAATATTTTTCTTCTTGTAATAGAGAAATAAGGGGAGGGGAAGAGGGGGAGAGGGGGAGAGAGAGGGAGAGATAGGGGAAGAGAGATAGGGTGATGGAGAGAGAGAGAGAGGTAGAGAGAGAGAGAGAGAGAGA